>PNEQ01093009.1:0-65233 GCA_003012365.1 Medauroidea extradentata | reverse complement strand
TTTTTTTTTTTTTTTTTTTTTTTTTTTTTTTTTTTTTTTTTTTTTTTTTTTTTTTTTTTTTTTTTTTTTTTTTTTTTTTTTTTTTTTTTTTTTTTTTTTTTTTTTTTTTTTTTTTTTTTTTTTTTTTTTTTTTTTTTTTTTTTTTTTTTTTTTTTTTTTTTTTTTTTTTTAGAATAATCTAAGCTATTTATTATTATTTTCATTGTTCGTTTATGTTACCTGGGTGATTGTTTGTGTTGATTTATTTTCTTGTTTGGCTTATTGTAACTCACGGACTGAACTTCTTGCGGAATTGCGTACGTTTGCGCATGTTTCCCGGTTACAAACAAAGTTATTTTTGTGGTTTAGGTACTATTCTGTTTGTCTGTATAATTCTCTGGTTTTCTGTGAGACACTATTTGCTGCGATGGTTTATGTTCAAAAGACTTCTTCAGTTTGTAACTTGTCCCTATTGCAAGAATCGTTTTAAAATAATATAAAGTGCGAATTTCCCTATTTATATCGCTCTGAAAGAAAATAACTATTGTAGGTATCAAGCTCTTGTTAAAACAGGGACAAAACTCCGGTTTGGTTGTCGGCGCGATTTGGATGGATTCTTCCTACAACAGGAAAACACACAGTTTAGGTCTACTTCAAACCAACATAATAAATCGAAGCGAAGTTGCACGTGTTTTGCGAGCATTTGGTCCTATGTCAGCAAAGTGGTGCAAACTAAAAAAAATTAGGATGTGATTTTCATGTCGGAATCTACATAGAAACGCACTACTCGTTGGTCTTGGCAATAAAATAAACCTGCTTCAATTCAACAGCAGAGTATTTGGGATCGCAGTAGTGAAACTACTAGATACGAGGCAACTCGGGCAGAACGAACAACTGTTTCGTCACAAGGTAATCCGAAGTAGGCTCAATGACAGCTTGAAGCGTTCAGTTACCCGACTAGAGTATACAAGCGTTCAATGCGCCACAATATCGATTCATGTTTACTCTGTTCGAGTGAAATTTAAGCTTCTGTCAACAGTCGAAATCCGCCAAGTGGTGCGAAAAAATTAATGTATGCACTAGAAATTATAAAACCAAACCAAATGAAACTAAATGTCTAAATAAATTATCTACGAGAGAATTGAAAAAATGATATTCTATGAAATGAAACAAAAATGATGTAGTAAAAAGTTGCTGCTATCATCGCATTATGTTTAAAATATAAGTAAAATATGTATGTTAAATTGAAATGCTTGGCTTCTCTAAAGCCTGTATTGCTCGCAATCGTTTAGACATAGCCCGGTGAACGATAAAATGTGGTCAGGTGAAACCGCAGCCCTATCTAACCCCAGCATGTCACATTGCATAAACGCCTATGATAGCACTTGCTAGTTGAACGCATTATAACGAGGCAATAATGCACAACTCGCAATAACCAATCAGGCGCAAATACCTGTTATCTGGAGCCTCGCGCAGCCAATGTCACACGGATTACAATTGCACCAAAGGCGCGTCTACACTCATTCGCTTCTGTGTGTTTACATATTCTGTATCACAGAAAAGTCATTGCTAGATACCGGGAATATTCACTGGTTCACTGATCTGCAAGTTAACCTCCAAGAATATGTGTGTGCTCATGACAACAGCTGTGCAGACTACAGCTGTTCATTAGCTGCTTGCCGTAGGTCTAAATTTAGTTGCTTCTTCATAATAGGCACGGCACCCTGCAAGATGTGTCAAATAAGCCAACGCCAAATTGCTAAAGTTACACGATCTTATAATTGCTTGAAGTCTATCTTGTGCCTAAACGAAAACGCGAATTTTTCAGGTCTCTATTCGTTGCTAAATACATTCAAATGTTGCGTTATTTTCTGCCTACAGTCTAGACTGCAAAGTGTTGCTCACTCTCTCCACATCTTCCACTGCACTGCAATTAGGGATGGGAATATTTCGAGAATTCAATGACCTGCATGTTGGAATCCAATCTCCTATGCATATTTCAGCTCAGACAATTTGTCCACTAGCTCTTACTCAGCGGAACAGCAGAGAATGTACGAATAGACGTGGCTTGAGTATGCATAGGAGGGTGAATTCTAACATGCAGGTCATTGAATCCGTGAAATATTCCCACCTCTAACTACAATGGCACACACTAAATAGTACTGACGTGAAATGACGTGGCGGCTTATTTCATAGGGCGAACTTGGGCGCTTATTGGCTACCCGAGGTTGTTGATACCAGTCTCGCGTATGTTTGGCTCCTGCATGTTTCATATTGGCTTTGTTGCCGGCTATCAGAGCAGCTGCCTTACGTTGGTTGACAGTAAGCGTTTCCAACATGTTACTGGCCAGGGACTGGCCATTACTAGAGATGATGGTTAGAGATGATGGTTTATCGCGGGAAAACTTGACTATTTGCTAGGCTTCAACATACGTTCAACTTATCAAAAGATTACTGGCTTTTCCTTGTACGTGGAGCTACTGCCCTATTTGACTGAGCCAATAAGAATACCGCTATTATAATATTTGATGCATGTTATTGGTCTGCAGACAGCTACGTTGTGTCAGTGTTTTCAAGGCTACGTTGGCACAAAACATTTTTGCGATATTCCATCATCTCTAATGATGGTTTATCGCGGGAAAACTTGACTATTTGTTGGATTTCAACATACGTTCAGCTTACCAGAAGATTACTGGCTTTAGCTTTTATTTGTAGCTATTACCCTATTCGACTGAACCAATGAGAATCCCGAGATTGTAATATTTTATGCCTGTTACTCGTCTGCAGACAGCTTGGTTGTGTCAGAAGTATACTACCGAATAATATGTTTTGCAAGAAACTACAGTGTTTTCATGGCTATGTTGGCACAAAACATTTTCGCGATATACCATCATCTCTAGCCATTACACTTCTGTATTCTTAAATATTTTGTGACTATGTCGTATGCTGTTACTGGGAACACTTTGAGCCAATAATTCAAAGTTCTGTTGTTGAGTGACCAATCGTGTGCAAATTCGTCAAATACGTAAATTGAATCACATAAAGAATGGTGAATTGTATACGCGAGTAGGTATAGGTTAGTGGGGTCTAGTCTATCACCAAATAATAAAGCGAATTTGTACGTCTCTTGTAGTTAGTATTACAGTATCCCAGTATACTGGTGACTAGGGACCGTTTATTTTCGCCAAAAGAATTATGCACCACTTTGTTTCAGTGACTTACGTGCACATATGCAGCTCTGATTCATAATCAGTAGAGACACTGGAAAATCGCGAAAATGTTTACGATAGTCTCCAATAAACTGTAGTATATTAACCGTGACACGTGCGAACAGTTTTGGCACAAGTCACACATGTTGTGTGTTCAAGCTGTACAGTTCTAACTGGGTTTGTTGAAGAGAGAAACAATGCTTAATATAAACCATAGCCAATGGCGGTACAAAACATTCGTTGTTATATACAACATGTTGGAACCTAGCAAAAAGTCAACTATTCCCGCGATTTTCCAGTGTCTCTAATAATCAGTGATTGGACGCCTTAGCTCTGACGTTTCTTGGGGTTTTACTGGCAAATAACAGACTTGTGAAGTTGCAGTAACATTATTGTGATTTGCAAAGACAAATTGGAGACATCACTTCACAAATACACGTTGCCAATAAGTAGGGCCACGATTTTGTCTCGAAAAGATTTTTGCCCCACTTTGTTTCAGTGTCTCACGTGCACATCGGCAGTTCTGTTTCAAGGTAATTGGTAGCGTGTCTATGTTCAGACACGTTTCTCATTTGACTGCACCAATCAGAATAAGATTATTGTAAGTCTGTACGTCTATAATTTGCCTAGGCAAGTGAGAGTAAAATCATCCAACCACAGCCGATGTAGTAGAGCTGCAGGTGTGCACATGATGCATCGAAACCAAACGTTGCAAAAATCTTTTCGCCATAAAATTGTGGCTCTACCAATAACCATAAAGTAGAACTGCAGATGTGCACATAAGTCACTGAAACAAAGTGGGGTAAAATTCTTTTCGCGAAAATTAGGGGTTCCCTAATGATGGATGCGTGTGTATGTATCATAACTTAATAGTTTTAATCTGTAGGGGCCGGAAAATTTCTCCGATTAAATTACCTTAATGTTAGAATCCATTATGCATACTGAAGCCCCGTCTATTCGTTCATTGTCTGTTGTTCCACTGAGTAGCAGCTAGTGGACAAATAGTCGTGGCTTGAGTATGCATAGAACAGCGCATTCTATCATGCAGGTCATTGAATCCGCGACATTTTCCGGCCCCTACTAATCTGTTTTGCTATCTAGACTACATTCGCGCCTCTATATGATGCGAAATACTAATTAAGTATTATTATAGTTCATGGTTAATGATGGGGAAAAGTCAAGGGTTCACTGACCTGTACCTAGCCTCCAAGAATATATGTGTATTCAAACAGACAACAGCTGTTCAATAGCTACTCGCTGATACAGTTGTATGGGGCACGTTAACGTATATTGTTATTATTGGCTCAAAAACTTTCAGCGGATGTCAAATAAGTCAATAAGTCAAGGGCCAATTGTGAAAGTGACACGAGCTTATAGTTTCTGGAATTCTAACGTGTGCGTAAAAGAAAACGCGAATTTTTCAAGTTCCTAATTACTAGGGCCACGGTTTGTCGCGAAAAGATTTTTGCTCCACTTTGTTTCAGTGACTCACGTGCACATCGGCAGTTCTGTTTCAAGGTTATTGGGAGCGTGTCTATGATCAGACACGTTTCTTATTTTACTGCACCAATCAGAATACGATTATTGTGAGTCTGTACGTCTGTAATTTGCCAAGGCCAGTGAGAGTAAAATCATCCAACCACAGACGATGTGGCAGAGCTGCAGGTGTGCACATGACGCATCGAAACCAAATGCTGCAAAAATATTTTCGCCATAAAATCGCGGCTCTACTAATGACGGTTTATCGGTGGACAACCTACCGTTTGCTGGATTTCGACACACGTTCAGCTTATTAGATTATTATTTGTTTTAGCTTGATCTTGGCGCTGTTATCCTATTTGACTGAGCCAACAAGAACCCCGATATTGTAATATTTTATGTCTGTTATTGGTCTGCAGACAGCAACGTTTTGTCATAAGTATATCACCGAATCATTACGGATCTGAAAAATTCACGTTTTCTTTCAGGCACAAGCTATAACTCCACCAACTGTAAGTTCGTGTCACTTTCACAATTGGTTCTTGGCTTATTTGACGCCTCGTGTAAGTCGCTGAGCTAATAATAACAATGTAACTGAATGCAGGCCCATCTCACTGTGTCAGCGAACAGCCAATGAACAACTGCTCTTTGCTTGAGAGCACTTATATTCTCGAAGGCTAGCCTACGTGTTAGTGAATCCGAGAATTTTTCCGGTCTCTTACGAATCATATATGTAGCAAGAAACTATAGTGTTTTCAAGGCTATGTTGCACAAAATATTTTCGCGATGTACCATCGACATCGTCTCTAATTATTATTGGTAAACGCCACAAATTTTCAGAAAATGAAGTTCGCTCTAACATCACCTTTTTTTTTACACGCATATCTGCAGCTCTGCTTAAAGATCAGTGATTGAATTTTTTTTTTTACTCTCAGCGTCTTGGGCCTCTACCCGCACATTACAGACGTGTACCGTCGCAGTTACAAATTTAATTGGCCCTGTCAAATAACAGACGCCTCTGCGCAAAGACACTTTGGCAATAACAATAACGATACAGAACTGCATATGTGAACGTGAGGCACTTAAACAATATGGTATAAAATACCTTTCATCCAAAATCAGTGTCTCTACTCATTCTAACTGTCACAGTCGAATTAGAGATGTCTAGAGCTGGTGATTTTTGGTGGAAAGGGATTATACAACATTTTGTATCTATGCATAACGCTCACATCTGCACCTTTGCTTCGTGGCTATTGGCGCAGAGTGTATTTGTGCAGAGGTGTGGCTCATTTGACTGTGCCAATGAGAATAAGGTTACTGCGACATAATACGTATGTGATTTTTGGGTATATCCTCAAGATGTTGAGGAGCCGTGGTGGCCGATTGGTCAGACCATTCGCCTCCCACCAAGGTGATCCGCGTTCGATTCCCCGAGGGGTCGGTACCCGGATTTTCGCATGTGGAAATCGTGTCGAACGATGCAGCTGGTCGGCAGGTTTTCTCGGGGATCTCCCGTTTCCCCCGCCCTTTCATTCCGGCACTGCTACATACTCACCTCATGTCACCCCTCACCAGCGCTAAAGACCTCGATGTTGAGCGCAGACCAAAGTATCTCACCAACTCGCTCAAGACGTTGAGAATTAAATTCAACCAATCACTGACCGTGAAGTAGAACCGCAGATGTGCACACGAGGCATTGAAACGAAATGCTGCATAGTTCTTTTCACCAAAAATCACCAGCTCTAGAGATGCCTAGTGCAATAAGCCATGAAGGAGGCTCTACTGCAACCACATTTTCACGAAAACTATTCCTACTTATTAGTAGATACAGGAAATTTTGTGAGTTTAATGGACTACAGACAGTGGCGAAGCGTGGACGTGTTCCAAGGCAAGCAGTATGATATCCGACTATACACTTTGAGCAGGTTACGGTAGTGTTGCTGAGACCTAGGTGTATTACTGAGAACTAGTTCCTCGTCTCTTATGTGCTACTGGCTGAGAAGTGTACCTGTCTCTACCAGTCAAATACTTCCGCATGCAACTGAGAGTTCTGTACAGTCACTGCTAATCGCCGCTTGCCCTAGAACACTTCACGCTTCGCCACTGACTACAGACTAGACTCCAATGTACGATACATTTGCGAGCGCCAGCTGTTTGCACGTTGGCTGCTGTCCGAGTGAGTAGACAGTTATATCCAATAGGTGATAGCACGGAACATCAGCCATGTTTACTACAAGTGTGCTATACGGTCGCTACAAATCGATTGATCATGTATAAATAATTGAAATTAAGTACTAAAATTACGTACACGGGCATTTATTAACATGCTGAACACAATGGTAACACTTACAAGGCACAGTATTTATGCTCAATATGTCCCAACGCTGTAATATCTCCCATACTTCCATCTAGTTTAACATACACCATTATTCGTCATCAAGTTCAAACTTCATTTTCTTCTTATAGAACACAACTAGAGCCTGCATACAATTTATTACACCGGTTGATGAACCAACATTACAATTCAATGCAAACGACTTCCAACAAATAATGTTACGTGGATCTATATCACTTGTATAATTCACAATCCCAGCACTAGGAAGACCACATTTCTTATAAACGCATATTTGAAAAAGTACACTACCAAATCTTGAAAGTATTCCTTTAAAACCAACATAATACAACAACGACACTAACACAAAGCTTTTTTCTGCTGCAACCACTTTAGTAATCAACTTCGTTGGATCAACATCACCTGTCTCTGCATCCTTATTCAAAGTCAATATATTCTTGAACACCTTCTTTGGGAAGTATCTCCTCCTTCTGTAGCGTCTTCCGTAGTACGGCATCTTTGTTGACCAGTGAAAATTGTGCTGTAAGAGAGTTACGTATTTTTGGTGTTGAAGTAGATGTTGTGATCACACACGTAAGTTAAAAACTGTTAATTTTAATTGTAAAGGACATAGTCTTGGTTATGATTTGTATTGTCTTAATTGTCATATAGGGTATTACATTGTAAAGCTTGTACGTCCCGGCGCTACGCTTCGTCGACGTAAATTTTTGCTAGTAGTACAGAGCACGGCCGTAGAAGAACAGGTCTGGACACTCGCCTGGATATTTGACCCCCTTGTTGTTTGGCTGTAGTTCACCAAGTTACCGAGAATATTGTGTTTTATTGGCGCTGATGTTAGGGCGATCAGACTAAACTCCGCCCACTTCCTTTCCGCTAAGATAAACAATTATTATCAAAACGTATTTTTTATCAATTTGTGAAATACTTCCTTCGTTCAAAAATTTAATAAATGGCTCCAGCAATCTCTATTTACTTTATGAATTTAACAATGGAAAAAAGTGGGCGGAGTTTGAGTCCGACCGCCCGGAAATCAGCGCCAAAAAGTAAGACATTCTCGGTAACTTGACGAACTACAACTAAACAAGGGGGTCAAGCAAAATACATTGGTAGATAGGCGAGTGTCCAGACCTGTTCTTCTACGACCGTGGTACAGAGTTATTCGAGCGTTGCTCAATAAATTTGTTATCGAATAGCAGTCGTCATAGAAACACACGGCCTTGGAACTGATTGTTGATTGCGCCATACTCCCGCAGAATCTCATCATTTGAACTGCAGAGAATAAGTTATACGTAAAGACGGGAAAAATTCACGGGTTCGCTGGCCTTTAGGCTAGTCTCCAAGAATATCTGTGTGCTCCAGAGTACAGTAGCGGTTTATTAGCTGCACGCTGGCACGATGAAACGACACCATTTGGCCTCCATTTACTAGTTTCTTTATTATTTACTCAACGCTCTCCAGGAGGATTCAATTAAAGTAAAAGCCAATTGAGAAAGTGGCACAAACTTATATTTGTTTGAATTCTTGACTGTGTCCAAAGGAAGACACTAATTTTTTCAGGTCCCTAGTTATACGGAATTACTAAGTGCTTGTTGCAAAAAAAACGCCGTTTTGTTGCAAAGCGTAAAACGAAATGTCGATGAACTTTAAGGGACTGATTGTTACTCTCTTTAAAATGTTTCACCTCATATCACAGTTACTTTCGATCTAAATAAACGCATTTGATACGTAAAGTCAAGTGAGAAAAATATTTCTCACGAGTAAGCGAGAAAAGCAACCAAAGAATAGGCACCAATGTGTACTTACGGTATTCAGAGCGTGAACAGTGCGAGTTGTTTTTTTATTTTTTGCTTCAATCAGATATTTATAGACGCTAGAAGTAATTTTTTTCGATATAAATAACTGACTGAAATAATTAAATAGTTACTGTAAATTTTATTACATGAAGCATTCTATTCTCTTTTGTGATACTAATTACTAGAGCATCACCAGTTAAGGCCTAAGTTTCGTTCCTAGTTTTAAATGAATTTGTATGCAATACGTAAAATCACGTACTTGCCAGTAAGATACAATATTTATTGGATTACCGATTAAGCGATAACAGAATGTTTAAGTCAGTACGACCAACGAAATAATTAGCGTGCTCAATATTTGTTAAGACAGAAACTTAAATGATTTAATAAACCAGTATCTTTAGTGAAAAGTCGGGTAGAGCCTATACACATTGTAATTCACAAAAAATGTCACGTTAAAAAGAATAAAAAAAAATGACTTCTCGGTAGAGACCTGAAAAATTCGCGGGTTCACTGTCCGGTGGGCTAGGCTCCAAGAATCTCTGTGAATTCAAGCAGACAACAGCTGTTCATTGGTTGCTCGATGACACAGTGAAATGGGTCTGTATTCAGTTGTATTGTTATAATTGGCTCATAGACTTCAAGGCTGAGTAAAATAAGTCAACGGCTAATAGTAAAAGCAGCACGAACTTACAGTTGCTGGAATTCTAGCGTTTGCCTGAAAGAAAACGCGAATTTTTCAGGTCTCTACTTCTCGGTTATCAAAGTCTGCAGAGTTTGTCAAATAGGGACGTAAAACGTTCTGGTTTCTTCTCACACGGCAAATAAACTAGGTTTTATAACAAAGAGAATAGCTTTATACTACGTTGCCTCAAGGTAATTTGTTTAAGGATCTAAGTGTAAGACAACTCTTTAAATAATTTTGACTTAAAATTGTTTTTTTTTAATAATTTAAGTAGAATATCCGAAACACTTTCACTCTCAAATTGTGCGGCAATAGAGCCTACTACTGTATCAAACACAGCATGTCACTGATTACATTTTCAAAAGCGAGCAGTTATTTTTTTTATTAATTTGCACACGAAATGTATTTAATTTCTTTCTCGGGTTAATTTACATTTAACGTGGCAAAGTTATCTAAGGATAGATTGTACCTACTTCTGTCTTCTTATTTTGAATGATTCATCACTCAGTTGTTGAACTATTACTGTTCTGGTGTAAAGAGAGCCTGGCACGGTACCGATATTTGCCCACAAAAACCTACAAAAGTAGGCAGCTACCCACAACGCTAACAATTTTCTGTTTGCGCGGTCATTTAAGATGCGTGGAACACCGAGAAATCGTTAAACTGAATATGTTGCCTTTTAGAGTAGCCACTATAGTTATGTATAGTGAAGCAATGTTTTGTAGAAAACTTGTTAATTTCAATAAAAAAATGTTTCACTCTAGCAAACACTGGTAAATCAAATCAGTAAAATAAGTACTTCAGGTTATTAAGTAAGGGTTTTTATTTCCATTCTTTCCCTCATTGATAATTATAAAAGTGTGCTATAACTAGAGCCACGATTTTATGGCGAAAAGATTTTTGCAACATTTGGTTTCGATGCGTCTTGTGCACGCCTTCAGCTCTGCTACATCGTCTGTGGTTGGATGATTTTACGCTCACTTGCCTTGGCAAATTATAGACGTACAGACTCACAATAATCTTATTCTGATTCGTGCAGTCAAATGAGAAACGTGTCTGAACATAGACACGCTGCGAATAACCTTGAAACAGAACTGCCGATGTGTACGAGATACACTGAAACAAAGTGAGGCAAAAATCTTTTCGCGACAAAATCGTGGCCCTATATATAACTTCTAGAATCCTCATAAGCTCCTCATGAATGTAACTGTAACTACCAGTGCTGTTGCCAGGACATGTAACTTCATGCTGGTAGCAACAATGGCCACGCTAAAAGGCACCATGTAAAGTTGAACAATTTGTAAGTTTTCCAAGCACCAATCCCCTTAATGTTTTTCGGATAGCTTAAAGGGCAGTAGATAGCGTGAAACATGCTTATAGTTGTGTTGTAAATGTGTTAATTAGCTATAACGATTGTTTTGTCTTGAAAGACTATTTAACATAATGATATTTTCAATCAAACTCAGAGATGTTCTGACTTTTATGCATAATTATTAAATTCGCGAGTTCAATGACCTGCATGCTAAAATCGAATGTCATATGCACACTCAAGCCCCGTATATTCGTTCATTGTCTGTTGTCTTAATGAGTAGCAGGTAATGGACAAATAGTAGTGCTTCGATATACACAGGATAATGGATTCTAGCATGTTGGTCGTTGAACTCACGAAATATCCCTAGCCCTAATAATTATATGTCAAAATTTTGGATATATAATCCCCACACCTAGAGGAACAAATCATGTTATATCAACATAAGCCCGGAAATGCACCGGTTCTGCACTACATAATACAGGTACTGGGGAATACCATTGCAGCTGTTATTGGCAGCTACATACCATTGACTGGTCACTATCTGATTAACAGCAGCGTAATCCAGCAAGCGCTATGCACTGTACGTCATGTGATCTGTATTACAGAAACGACGTGTTTACGAACAACGTATTTTCACATAGCATTTTTTGTTTTTCTACCCGTGATGATTGTTCGCCCAAAATATTGATTGACATAAAGTCTTGCAACACCGTGTCTGTCTTTTAGGCTTAAAATATATCTCTTGCGAAAACCGTTTAAATAAATAGTTTTTTAAACTGGCCGGCCGTAATAAAATGGTTACACCACACGTCTCTCACCACAGCGATCCTGGTTCGATTTTCAGTGTGGATATATTCCAGCCGGCATTAGTACAAAGATACGTGGCACACGTTGCCTGTGGCTGACGGTTATTTTCGGGCAGTCCCGTTTCCTTAGCATTTCCTTTACACCTCTGTTCAGTGCCCACCTCGCATCAACCTTACCAGCAGTTATACACCGAAAGAAAAATTTTGTAGGAAGCCTTCCCTGCAAAATTATTTTGTAGTATCCAGACAATAATTTTGTGGCGACAAAATATTTTAGTGGTTTCAACATAATATTTTTGTGGTGACCACAAAATATTTTTGTGGTGACCACAAAATAAATTTGGCAGGGTAAATACCTACAAAATCTTTTGCAGTAGCCACAAAATATTTTATTTCCGTGTAAATGGTCCACGATATAAACTGAGTAATTTTGAACACCATTTTTGTCCAGAGTAATAATAAAACAGTAGTTTATGTTATGCCACAGAAGTTAACTTTTGAGTATAGAACAGGTAAGGTCTCGTTGACAGTGAGGTCATTAGAGACGGGTCACACTCAACATAGTACAATGACAGGAGCTGGGAGAGGAGTCGGCCATGGCCTTTGTTAAAGAACCATCCCAGTATTCACCTGGAGAGATTTTAGGAAATCATGGAAAACAGTAATAAGTATGGTCGGAACCGGGGAGCGAACCCGATTCCTCTCGAATGCGACTCCAACGCGGGTGAGTAAGAATACAAATTATACAGTTTGGGCGCTTTTGAAAATTCACTCCCTGGAGTAGGGCAGGTTATCTCAGTCACGAGACAAGGCTTGGTTGATCGCCAAGAACTTGAAGAACGCCTGTAATGTTTTTTCAGAGTATTAAGATGGCGGATATAAAAAAGTGCATATTATCTACATGAGAAATATTTTGGTAAATGCTACGTCCGCAGTCCATTATTTAGAGATAATTTTATTTATGTTCAAATATAAGTTTCGTGCTCTGTTCTTCAATATTCGAACACAAAGTATTCAGTTTCACTTCGTTGTAGTTCTTTGTTACGTGTACTGTATATTTTTATGGCGTCTGCTGACCGTCGTGTAACCTGCTCGACAGAAGTTTAAGCGAGGAGCTGATCGAGAGGCCGTCAGTTGAAATCACGTGTAAATCTTACACGGGTTAAATTTAGAACGCCTTAAACTTTCCCTCCTGGATATTCAAAGTCACATATTCATTGTCACTCAAGAGTGATCTGTTCATATTGGCCAGTTTGATGTGCCCGATAATAATGTTTTTAATAAACGGGCCGAATTTTTTAAAGCTATATCGACGTAGTTTTAAGGGTGTGTTATTTTATTAAGTATGCAAACATAATGTATGTTAAGTAGTTTCCTCAATAAAAGAATAATCGCAATTCGCAGCAACATACAAATTATTTGGAGGATGAAAACTTAATGATGGCTACCCCTTGCGGCGTAGGCACCCACTGAGGAGCGAAAATGGGGTAAAATATTTTTCCCCGAAATCCTTGATATCATTTAATCTAGGTGAGGTATCATTATAATTCGTGTTTTCGGCATATCCTCAATATCTCGTTATTAACACGATCGTTATAATGTGCCCTTCGAAAATTCCACGTTGGAAAAGCAGTGGCCGGACAGCTAACAGCAAATAAGAAAAGCATAATTTACGTGCGTCCGTGTATTGTTGTAAACTATCTCGCAGTCTAGATTATCTGGCAGTAAAGAATACGTTTCCGTTCTAATAAATCCCTTCAAGGTGGCAAAATAAATAAATGTAGACTACTTTTTGAGAGACATTATTTCGTCGCCTTAGTGCAACAGTTAGGTAAATTATATATTCCAACCACAAAACCGGATACACATATATAACATAAAAATCTGACTACTTTTGTGTATTTTAGTTCATTCATTGTTCACATTTTCAAAATGGAGGCCATTTTGATATATTTAGCATAGTATTACATATCTTATAATATTTTTTCGGAGTTTTACTGAACTTTATACACCTATACTAAATACAAATCTGACTTTGCTTTTATGTAAGTATTTCGTTCATCAAATGTTCAAATTTTTGAAATGGCGGCCATTTTATATTGAAAACCGTTAAAAAAAATAGCGTTTTTCCGATTATTCATCAGTATCTTTAAAACCCGTCAAGCTATCGAGATTAATTTTTGATAAGAATGAACCTTATGTAAATTTCTACATATAAAATTAAGGATTTTATGAAATTAGACAATTAAGAGTGTAAAAAGCAGTAAAATGTTACAGAACTCCCGAAAAGCAAGCACAACAATGGAGAAACAATCAAATGTTGTTACTTTTTGCCATCCTATTAATAAGTAAACATCTTTGGTCTTAGGCTTGTACACACATAAGAATTCTCACGACGCACCTTGAAGCACTCGTTTAGAATGATATAAGTCTGCGATGTGGGAGGTTTCGGGGTCGTATCCCGCGTATAACCTAGCAACCGGAATTACTGTACTATTATATACACACATATTAGCTGCAGCTGTAAAGATTGCATCGGGACAGTTGAGTTACTTGGACTGCTCTGAACAACTAAGGTCTTGAAAGCTGGTAATGGGCGACATGGGTTCGACATGAAGCAGTGCCTTGAGTAAAGGACATCGAAGATCCCACAGTGTCCTCTTCCAGGCAAAATTCCCACTTAAAAAAAATCAGTCGGAAATCAAGCCCAGATTACAATAATGTTGTTAAATAACAAATGATACCTCGCAAAGGTTTGCCGCGGAAAAAGGGGGTATGGGTTAGGCTGTGATGTGCACGTATTGACGACAGCTGCCAGACATGACGTGTGACGCCTGTGAATATAGGAACCCAACATTACTTAAATTACCTTGGAGGGTTTGAACAGACTGATTTCAGCGTAGAAACTTTTGTTTGAAACATATTAAGGCATATATGACATACGAAGAAAGTACAACCACTAACCAATGTTTGAAACAGAGTTGCTGTATACTTTAAATTATGCCACGCTGGCAAAGCTGCAGCCAAGCAGCGAGTAGAATATATACAGGTGAAGTTCCCACTCACTCCCTCACCCATTCACTCGCTCACTCACTCACTCATAAACTCTCAGCCCAAACTGCTGGACCTTGTGACATGAAATTTTGAAGGTGGCTTCCACTTATTAGGCTTCAATAAAATTTTTTTAATTCGATAGTTATGAGGACGAAGAAAAAATTAAACATGTTTTTAATGTATCATAAATAGCGTTTAAACCCGTTGATATACTGAGGTGATTTTTTTCTTCAGAATTATGCTTACAAAACGCATAGTACCTTACTTGTGATTTTTTTTTTAATTCGAAAATGTACTGGGTGAAAAACAATAAAATCTGTTATTATCAATCGTCTATGTCTATGAAACCCGTTGAGATATTGAGTTAATTTTTGCTTTAAAATCGAGGGTAGCCTACAAAATTAATTCCAGGAAATTTTGAAATACACTCTCTAAAAACATTAAAAAAATAAAACGTTACAATTAGTCTCTGTATCTGTTGGACCTTTTGAGGTATCGAGATGATTTTTCAATAGGATTTAAGTTACACAAATACCTAAAATATTTTTCCATGCTTTCCCAAAAGTCTACAATTTCGGGGATGGAAAGATGTAAAACGTTTCAGAATTCCGAAATGTAGGTATGACCAAGAAGAAATAATTGCTACTAGTAACTGCAGTCCTAATCTCTATATATAAAAATGAAAGCTGACTGACTGACTGACTGACATATCAAACTGCAGCCCAAACCACTGGACCTAGAATCGTGAAATTTTTTGTGGGGGTTCCCTTCAGGTCGTAGGCGAGCACTAAGAAGGGATTTTTCGAAATTCGACCTCTAAGGGGGTGAAAAGGGGTGAAATGTGTTTCCGAAGAAACATCGCTAGAGCTCGAACCTGACGGCCTATCATTGTGATTTTTACTTTAATAGGACACTCGTAGAAATGCATATTAGCCAATTTAAGGATTTTTCGAAGTTCAACAATTAAGGGGTTGAAAAGACCTTAAATGTGTTTCTTATCAACTGTTGATATCTATCGAACCCTTCGGGATAGAGAGTTGATACTCACTTCAAAATATTGCTTACGTAAATACCCAAAAAGCAGTTTTAGGTTTTTTTTTTTAAATTCGACCACTAGGCAGTAAAAAGGGGCAAAATGTGTTTTTAATTAATCGTCTTTATCTTTGAAACACAAATGGCTATCGTCGTGATTTTAACTTTAATTGGTTACTTTTACAAATGTCTATAACAGGACTCAAAATCGTTTCGAAATTCTTTATTTAAAGGCGTAAAAATACGTTGAAATGTGTTTTCGATTATCCTTTCATATCTATCGAATCAATCGAGATATCGAAGTACTCTTTGCTTTAAATTGATGCTTTTGTAAATATCCCAAGTGCCATTTAAAATATATTTTCCGAATTCGGCCCTAAACTGGTTAAAAATGGGGTAATATGAGTTTTCGACTCACATTCGATACATATCGATCCCATAGTTTTTTATATAGAGACGAGATTTTTGTTTAGGATTGATGCTTACTCAAATACCTAAAAAGTTATTTCAGGAATTTTCGAAATTCGCCACCTAAGGACGTGAAAAGGGGTGAAAAGTGGTGAAAAGCGTTTTCAATTAATCGTCGATATATCTTGAACCCAGCGGGCTAATGTTGTGTTTTTTACGTCCACGAGATACCAATAAAGTATTCTAAAACGTGATTCAAGTGTTTTTCGAAATTTACTCTCTTAGGTGGTGAAAAGACCTTGAACGTGTTTTAGATAAATCCTCGATATCTATCAAACCAGTCGAGATATACAATTAATTTTTGCTTCAGGATTATGATTACAGAAATTATCGCAAAGCGGTTTTCTGATTTTTCGAAATTCGACTTATCAATACTGTCCAAGGGTGATATGTGTTTTTTTTAGTGAATGATCGATTTTAATTCAACTGAACGGGCTAGCGATGTGATTTACACTTCAGTTGGATATTTATACAAATTTATAAGATGTAAATTTAAAATATTTCGAAATTCGACACCCAAAAGGGTGAAAAAACACAAAATTTGTTTTCCATCAACCCACGATATCTATCTAACCAGTAGCGATATTGAGGTATTGTTCGCGTCAGAGTGATGATTACGTAAATATTTAAAAAAAAAATGTATGTATTTTTTTTTATTTGTAAGAAATGTAATTATTAAGAATAAAACTTAGTTGGTCAATAATCAAGGCAGACGATCCGAAAAGCAGGAACGAGCAGCGAGACACAAATTGTACAGGAGTTTCACTACAGTAACCTATCGAGACGTGGTGTTGTACAACCTCTATGAGCCCAGGACACACACATATATATATATATATATATATATATATATATATTTTTTTTTTTTTTCAATAAATTTTATTTTCATGAATTATTTCGACGTTACGTGACGCAGTTGTTTGTCACTCAGGTCTAAATTCCGGGAGGTTCTGGGCTCGAATTCCGTTAAAAGCTGCGTGCAGACGTTCAATTCTGACACAGAAAAACTACAAGGCAGATCGAATTAGTGCAATTTACATGTAGTCTTTAAAAGGGGTAAAACTGCAGTTCGCTTTCCACTTAGGTTCCTCTACAATATCAGCTGACATATCGTCGGTATACTGCCAAAAGTGATTGAGTCATAAATGCTATTTCGTTTAAAAACAATATTAAATTGTAGATATTAACAAAAATGTGGTATGTTACTATACTGTGACACAACAGTACGAAACGACGAATAGACTTTAAACTTGGGCAATTGTTCGTGAACAACATATACATATCCCTAGCATTTTTATAATTTTATCTCATTTTGACATTGTCACTTTTGGCAGTAAACCGACGATATATCATCTCACTAATCTCAGGTTTGGGGCACCAAATACGTTTCCGCGAAACCTTTACCCTCTGAAACTTTGTAATGTTAATAAAGTTAAAGTGAATATTTTGACAATATATCATTGAGGGCACCGTCACCAATGGTTGTGCACAGGGTAAACAGATGTTTCTCATTCTATTAACCTCTTACCTTAGGTGTCTGTAATCACCGCACAACGTCAAATAGGCAGGGCTATAAATAAGGCCCAGGAGTAGTCGCTGTTAGTGGCAGGGGCAAACTTAAGACTGCTTTTCGCGTAGACAGCTATAGCTACTTATCCTTCTGCAGAATTCGTTCAACTAGCCGCTTGGACATTCTAACACTTGATGACTGAAGTAACAATCTTGTGTACAAAGAGGTTTTTCAATTAAAGTAAATATTATCAGTTACGAATAATACTCGCGAGCAAAGCCGCGGGGGACTCTAGTAAAACATATATCTCTTTGGACATGGGAATATATATACACATTTAATTTCTGAAGAATTCTATCACCTATCTTGGCGTAGTTGTTTGTAACACTGGTAGAAGGTTATGTGTTTGAATCCCGTGTAAGGCAAGGCGGCAGGGAACTTCTGTGATATTATATACGCACATATTATTGGCAGCTGGCAGAAGAGTTCATTTTCCATTTGATGTATGAACATTTTATGGTGTAGTAGACTCCTACTAAGGAACGAAAATGAGTAAAATGTGTTTTCCCGAAATCTTCTATATCTCACAAATCTGTTTAGCTATCGTTACGCTTTGGGGATGACAGGTCGTAAATTGTGTTTTCTCCAATTTCTTTCTCAATATCTCATTAACACGGTGATCTATCGTTAAAGTTTTTCTTTCAAAAATTCCACGTGGACGAAGCTGCGGCTGGGCAGATAGTTTTATATAAAGAAATTTGTTTGTAATATGTGGGTTCGTGTAAAGCAGTAAACACTATTTAGCTAAAAAATAATATCTTATTGGAACTATAAAAGTAGTTTACCTTTACGTTGTAATTTTATTTTCTGACAATTTGTAATCTTTTCTCAGGTTATACAGACGTTTTGTACAATTTCTATCACAGGCCATTTCGTAGAAAAACTTTTTTAGTTTGTGAATTATTTTCTAACTAACAAATTATTTAGCAACTTAACAATTTTTTTTTTCATTTTGATTATGTGTTGCCAAGACGAACAGTTATTACGTATATACAAGTTTGTATAACGCCACGCAATAACCTGTGTTGTTCTGTCAAGGCGTTCAGTGGTATACAAAAATAGGTTTTCCTATTACGCAAAGATAACACATTCCAGGCAGTAGACTTATTTGTCTGTTTTTTTTTTTTGTGCTATTGCAAGTCGTTTCACATTTATAGTTACATTATGAATTGCAACTAAATTGGGGTCACATTTGTTCCTTTAGTCGTTCCTTTAGCCATTTCTCCATTGATATTTTCTATTCGGAAAATATGTGACCAACCATATGGTACGTAGGCTCAATATTAACATTCAGTAGCGATTTTTTACCTTGGCAATATTGTCATGAACAACTTAACATATTTTAAACATAAAAATAATGTTTGTAAATAACAAAATCATAATTACTACAAAATCATATCTGTTTAACCACGGAATTGTACATAATAAGAGAACAACATAAAACCTAATAATGGTAAAATATTTCCATTATTAATCAAATGTCTTCAATTTGTATATATGTGTGTATGTATGTGTGTATGTATGTGTGTGTTTGTGTGTAATGAATTTAGTGCTAATGTAAGCAAGTGTTTCAGAAGCCAATATAATGTTACATTAACAAAAGTAATTATTCCTATACTTTTGTCAGTATTTTCGAATAAAGAAAATATTTTATATTTAAAATTATTTAGTATTTAAAAGTCTATGAAAATTTATTAATAAGTTATAAACACATGTTTTCTGTTAGAATATAGCCAGCTATGAACTACAATTAGCTCACAAATATAAAGATAACTGAAATATATAGTTTTTTTTCAAACCCCGCCCCGTAATTTATGGAATTCACATTTCGTATCGTGCTAATTAAAAAATTAGCCGTTTACTTATTTGACACATCTTGTAAGTCGCTAAGGCAATGATAAAAGGAACAACTCAATTTAGGTCCAATCATGGGGTCGTACTGTGTCAGCGAGCAACTAACGTTCAACTTTTGTCTTGCTTGTGTGCACACATATTTTTGTGGCTAGCCTACACGTCAGTGAAAATGTGAATTTATTCGATCTCTATAGTACTGTTTAAACAAACGCTGCACTAAATTAACATTAGAACCGATACCTATAAGTTCGATTTCCAACTTCGTCCTAACATGAACAACAATAATTTAAAAAAAATAGTTCTCCCTATGGGCTACTAAAATAGAGAAGAAAACAATTGAAACACAGTAACATAATGTTTTGGTGACTATTCTGGTTTCCAAACTTAGGCCAAAATATCCATAAAAACGCCAAAAATACGAATACCAAGTTGTTAAAAATAACTATCCAAATAGTTATTCATTCAGCTGGAATTCACTTGCGAACTTTACCGAAACGACACTGCTTCGGTAAATTAAAAGACGAAAAATATTTGAATTTATATTATATCAGGCCAACGTAAATACAAAATTACAGACACAGATTTCATTGGAAAGCACACTGTTAGGTTAAGTATTTAGATTTTCGGCGTGACCTTCAGAAAAGTTAGTCCTGTCACGTTCCAAGACTCCGAGAAACAAATAACAATACACGCTCTTAACACAACAAATTCCTACATACAGACGTGCTTGAGCACTTCGTTAAATTTGTTATCACATAGTTGCATCATTTAAAAGTTGTTCATGTTTTACCCTTACATTCTACACGAGAAAAGAAAGATACTCTTATCTGAAGTTTATGTCTCAGCAACTAAATTAATTTCCGCATTCTAGTATCAATTCTGACGTTAAAAGCAAATGTCACTTCTTGTATTTATACTGAACACTGTATAGGAACATTTATTTGCAACTGCGTGTCAATTTCCATACATGGGAAAATTATAAATCTTAAACATTCACTTTTTGTTCTGACAGTTAAGTAAACTAAGCACCCAATTACACTTAATGAATTCCTAAAATTACTTATTTGCATGCATGATTTAATTTTTTTGACATTAAATGTTAATCTACTTATGATAAATTGCACAATTAGTAGATTTTTTACGTTAGTACAGACAGTTTAATGTAGGTGGAGAATAGAAAAATTTTAAGAATACCACCAAATATACCACACCTAAAAAAATAATATTATTTCTAAATATTTAATTTTAAAAGCCTGTTAAAGACCATATGAAAAACTTTACTCAAAAAATTTACAAAATTGTATCTACATTTTTTTATAAAAATTACAAATAATATCATAGTGTTTACACAAACCTTTGTAACAGCACGAAGATTATTATTGTTAAGGTATTCACATTTCAAGTTACGAAGGCAATTTCGATACAATATGACATAAGAAAACGTGTAGTCAACTAAAGCCACGTGTATGCAAGAAATTGAAAGTTGTATACAAATCACAGCCTGTGGTGTGTATATTTTATTATGAATTTAATATACTGATAAAATACATACTGTAAAACTAAGAAATTTAAGATTCATAACTTTATTTGGAATTCATGTAAATAAAAAAAAGCAAATAACCTGTCATTTTAATTTGTTTTCAGGGTGAATGGTCGGTTTAGATGAGAAAGTACAAGGAATAAAATACCCCACTATCATATTTCCGAAAATTAACGTGCGTACCTTTTTTCCTTTGTCAGTTATTGTACAAATAATTTATTTTTCATTATAGGAAAAAATAACTAATTAATATTCACCCAATATAAGTACAAATTTTATTATAAACCTTGTAATGCTACAATTATAGATATAGACTTTCTTGTATTTTCTTCTAAAATAGAATAGTCTAACAATTAAATTTATACCGTTAATTTCTTTGAAAAAGGGCTGTAGGTATTTTCATTGTAAATGCACAAAGAAAATTTGAAAGTGCATAAGCATAAGTTTTACATGTATTGTGGCATGACGTTTTGGTTGCAAAGCAAAACATTATTTAACATGGATCAGAAATACAATCGTACATTACATTTGTTGTAGTATGTTGGTTTTGTTGATACTATGAGTAACACTTCTCGTAGAAGAAATGATTCTAAAATATTAGTAATTAATTTTTGAAAATAATGCAAGTAAAACAAACAAATTATAACTATTATATGACAAGAGCATTAAACGAAGTTATTTTCTTATAGGCCCTATTCGAGTTACCCGTTTTGAAAACGTTTAATTTCTCCCCTTTCCTGGCAATAGTAAAATATATCATTGAAAGTGGTTGTGTATTTGTTTATATAGGCTGTTCGCGATAAAGTGAGCACTGCATAAAGTATTCTTTCAGCCGTTTTGTAGCCATCTTTACTATGTTTCATACGAAAACTTCCATGTAACTAAAAACCAGTGTAAACGTTTCAACACACTCAAAAGTTGACATCTGTTGGCCCAATAAAACAAATATTTAATTAATTACAAGTTCTGCTGAGTACTCAGTTTATAATAAACAGCCTATATCAGAGTATTTTTCGCTAGTCTTTGAGCGGTACATAAATTGTGCCAAAATAAAATTATTCGCACCCAGTTAACTCTAGCGAAATCTAACATTTGATTTACTTTTATGGTTAGTATCATGGATTTTAGCGGTACAGCTTTTACGTAAATAGCTGAATACACTGACGTAGTTAAAGGGTGGGACGCAAATATCAATCTCAAAAAAATTTACTATTGCTTATTGTATTTCACGTACCATTTATTTTCCGAGAATCTTTTATCGCTATTAATTGTTGTGTCCAAGAGAAAGTTATATCGTCATATGGCCTGATAAAAGAAATTTTAAATGCTGTGTATTAACCGCAAATGTGCTCTTTATTACTCTATAAACCACTACTGTAATAATAATGTGCTCCACATATTCAAATAATAAAAGTATGTGACGTACGTATGTGTTTATATAGGCCATTAACACATGTGAACAAACGCAAATTAAATTTAGCTGTAAAGTTAAATGTTTCAAATCTTTCTAGAATATTCTTGGTAAAAAATCTGAGCATTTATTTTATTTACTACTTTGTAAATGAAGCCTCGGTTGGACGCAGCAGGTCGACATGGGAAGGGGAGAAGTGTGAGGTAGGGGGTAAAGGGGAGAGGAGGGAAGACAAGTCTCGGCGAAGACGCGAACTGCGACGCCATATGCAAATTCCTGCCCCTCTTAACCCTGCGAGCACCCTTCCCCTTTCTCTACGACTGCAATCCTTCCCCCTCCCCAAGCTCCAGCAAAGTGAATTCATCGTGGCGAGATTTGCATTAATGATTTAGGCTCTTTGGTTGTCTCGTCTGAAATGCATTCATGTAATCATATTCCCGAGAGCTAGGGCGCCACGGGTGGTGACACAGCTTCCGTGGAAGAGTCGCCTAACTCTCACCCCCACAGTAACCGTGGCTCCGTTTTAAACTTTTTGTCCTGTTTCCATTACCAAGAAGAATGGTTTTTGTGTCGAAAATTTTTGTTTTACTCTAAATACCTCAAACCACTAGCCTGTCTCTGTTAACTGTAAAGTCGGCCCTTTAATGAAACCAAATACTCAGCTCTTGATGTTTCTACACGTCACAAACAATTACCTGTATACAGACAGACATAATCCAAGTAACGCACGCTGTTACAAACGCCTGTGATATACTGTAAACGAAAGTTTTTTTTTTTACCTTTGGCGCTTTTATTCATAAATTTAGAAAATTTAGATATGTAGTAATGTTTCGTGTTTGATTTTGAACTTTGCCACTGAATTAGTGCACTTTTTCTATCTGTGTGGGCCTCTAAAGAAGTAGAGGGACTAACACAAATGTAATTAATATTTAATGTTACAAGGCGTGCATACATAGAGTAACCACTTGGAGCAATATTTTGCGAAGTCACCTCATTTAGAAATTTAGACAAAATCATCAATAGTTGAATTCTCAAAAAAAAAAAAAAAACACCTTTATGTAAAATTTTATGGATTCATTATAGGCCTACTACTGAACCAAAATGTAGCCCAACTAACACTTTTAATTATAATCGTTAGTTTATTGCGTATCAAATACTTGCAAATCATAATAAATATGTGGAAGAATGTCCAAGCATTCCTTTACTGAGGTATTCTTGGTCATTTGACCAGCTACTTTTGTAGGTATGTGAGTATACGCCAAAATGACTGCTAATGGGAAAAGTGTCACAAATTCGAAGGTGATGGCGCAAACAAAATATCACAAGGGAATAAAATAATTCCTTTAAATCCCAGCCTCAGAAGCTTAACTGGCAAAAAAATTAAAATTATAATGTTTAGAAGTTATTCCTGACGTATAATTATTCAGTAATTGATTTTTGAAATAAAATCCAAAATGAATGTGTTATAATATTCTACTTTTATTTTAATAACGCCAGCATTTTCATCGCCGTGCTCCGACTTTCTGCTTTATCATAAACACGTAAATACGCCGATTTGTGTATTTTCTAATCTCTCTAACGTCGTCTTACGTTTGTAATAAGAAATTATTATGACAACGTTTAACTGTTTCCCACCTCAGACGCTAAATTTCATAATTTAAAACCCCATATTATAAGTATTAACTTTGAATATATATACTGGGTATATATATTCAAGGGTATTAATATGACAACCACGAAGAATAAAATTCCGTACTTCACTAATGTTTACTCTGCACATTCAGTTGGTTTATCACAATGCAGAGTTATATTTACTATGTGAACTAATTGTCATTCATAGTTACAACGAAAGTTCGTATACCACATCAGCCACACTAAATAGAATTAAAGTGTTGGGCGAACATTTCTATGCGCCTGCCATAAACAACATTTTTGTACATGGCGTCTGCATGACGTTAAACGACCAATATATCCACTGGCCCACATAAATGAGAACATAACTTTTCACACATAGTTTAATCAACAAACAATACAAAATTATAGAGTTTCCATATACTGAATTATAAATACGTTTAAACAATTTATGTTTACCAGATAAAGACAATTATTCCTTTAGCAAAACACTGTGATATTTCGTAGTTGAGTGCAGCTTGAGCTAACGGTAAAATAAGCAAGTTGCCTCTGTTTACTTGACTATTCCATGGCCAGGTGAAAAAGTGTATTTTCATGCGTGTTTCACATACATCGTTCTCCTTAAAATCTCCATGTACTCGCAACATGTAGTAGCAAAAGATTTAACCTGGCCTTGATTTATTTTTGTGACAGACGATATTATTTCTGGCATAATAGTGGCCCACGACGTTATTTTTTCGTTATTTCAGACACAAAATGTGGTTAAATTTGGCTCTTATGAAACTGCTGAAACTAAAAATAAAAATTTCAAAAGTTCAATAATTTTTTAAAAATAAAAATAACTTTTATTCTTTATTTTTATGAGCATGACATTGTATCCTGCAATGTCTTTATCCACTGTGATTTTTTGAGTTTGGTATATCAGTTGGTTTTAGTGTAGTCGTTAAAACGGAAACATGCAAAATATGGATTTAACAAGCCATAACGCAAAAACTATGAGAGATAAAAAAATTTCATAAGAGCCAAATTTAGTCACATTTAGCGTCTAAAATACGGAAAAAAATATCTGGTACAAATAAAAAATATAATAACGGTGATGAACATTGCGGTAGACCTCGTCCTTAAAGTTCATTGTTGAAACACATGCTATTGCAAAAAGTGAAGAAATATTTAACTTTAAATACTTAAGAAGATGTACCTCAGGTTTTTTACTTTGAAAATTTAAATTCAGTTAGTTACTTCGTATACCTCTAAACCCAATTATTTACATAAACTTTTCGATTCAAGTGCTATATTTTTTTTGTCTGAATGTACGATAAACAAATGTAGCAAAAACAGATAATGCTGGTGTTTGCAAGTTTAAGTAATTTCTTGGAGTACGAATCAAAGCAATTGAATAAGGTTTCTTGCATCACTAAAAAAAAATATTAACTTAAACCATACAAATTAGTGTGTCTGTTATAATAAATTCATGTGAATGAAGTATATTTAGTACTAAAACCCCATTTTTATATTCATTTTCATTTAATAATAAAATAAAGCCACAATCTTTCATTTGATATTGTGACAAAAATAGGCTTCTTCTTTGTTAATTCTTGATCTTTATGTTACATTGTGTGTCTTATATTTTTCATTTTATTTCAGTTTGTTAACAGACGTGTGCTTAATAGAGTGCCGGAATATCGTTAGTTTTAATTTTTTGTATTCTAAGTTTATTTTTAATATTTTTAATTGTTTTTGAGATTTTTTGTGAATACAACTATACTAGTATATATTTGATTGTTATAATTATTTCTCTTCAACAATAAACATAGCCATTTTCAAAAGTTCAGGTTCGTTACAACTCTACTCGACCACGTTACGATTACAATTCAATATAAAACACAGCTGAACCTGCTTTCAAATTCGTTTGACACGCTTAGCCTATACTTACATGCATAAATAGTTTTATACTACATAATTATGGTATTCAAATGCAAAATACACTAATGAAACTAATACCTAATTAGTTATATCACGTTACACAGATTGTTGATACATAATTTAAGATTGACAATGACTTTTTTTTTCATCCCTTTGTTTACTGGCAGATAAAACTTAACATCAAAATAGATAATTAACGCTATCTTAGTAAAATGCTGACCAGTACTTAAATTAACACTAATTTGTCACTTTCCGAAAATAATGCGACTCGAAAATACTGAAGTAACACAGGCCTACTGATACTTAAGCGTTCCGGCAAATTATTCATTTCAGAGCGTGCGGCCTCGGTGTGCATGAATACAATATAAAACTGATAGTAAACATAGTTTTAACGTCTACATCGGGCAATTCGAGTATAGGAGAGACACTTAGACAGTTTATAAACTCTCATTAAACATTACAAGTTTGACCTTATTCTGGTTTATATGAAATTAATTCATCTTCGAAATATTTCTGTGTCGTTTTGCACGTCCGTATTTTTTACGCTGTCGGAGAAAGAGTGCCACAATGTTTTTTTTAATTACTAACATACAACGGTAATGTAGTGTTAATAACGTATGTAAGTACACAATTATGCACAAAATCAGCGTTAACGGAAATTAGACTAACTACTGCTACGTACTACGATTTATTTTTGCTTTTGAGTGCGATTGAACATAAATACAAACGTCTAGTGATGATGATGATGATGAAAATATTTATAAAAATTTTCGTTACATTAAAAAATTATGGTTCTATACTTATCAGTTGTTAAACGGTCACATCAAACGCAGTAAATTTATATTCTCGAAAACCTATTTATTTTACTTAAATTGCTCGAAGAACCCCTTGCGTCAAGAAAAGAAAATGTAACTCAGAAATTGGTGTAGAAATTTTTCATAGTATTTGTGACACACAGTTTTACTAGGTAAACTGGATGGAGTTATGCAGAACTGAACCAATCCAAAAAGTAATTTATTTAGAAATAATCCTTCCAAGTAGAAGATGAAGGTAAAACATAAAATTGGTTTATATAAGATTTATATGTACACTGCAGACTTTGACCTTGAATATCTCAGTTCCAGTAATTTAAGGATTTGTTCTCTTCTGCATAATTCCATCCAATTAATTTATTTGTATATTATTCTACTATTTCCAAGAAGGCTTATGAGGTGTGTCGTAAGACTAGTCTTGTATTGCTTTGAAGAGTTTCATATGGGGCATTTTTATGCTTTATGTTCTTGAATACACGCGTAAAATAAACACGCAGTGCGATAAACACCAGAACAAAAAAAAAATTTTGTATTGAAAAATAATCTTAAATTTGAAATTATAAAAATTTTTTTAATTTAATATTTTTAAATAAAGAAACTTTTTATTTATTTTTTTGTTTTTATCTAGGGGATATTGTAGCTTACATCATATTTATGTAGTGTATTTTATTTTTTTTACAGTTTGGTATGTCAGGCTGTTTTAGTGTCGTACGTACATAAAACTGTAATATGCAATTTTGACGTTTACGAGTCATTATGCAAAAACTATGACAGATAAAAAATTTTTATAAGAGTCAAAGTTAGTCACAATTTATCTCTGAAATATTAAAAACATATTGCTACAAATTTAAAAATAAAAAAATGACAATGAAAATATCTGTAGGCCGTGCCCTTAATTAACTGTAGCCCAAATAATACATATTTAATGTGCACTGTTGTCATACGAGAATTTTTAATGGTATTTTATTAGGAACAGTTTGCTACATTGTTATTGTTTGTCCGGTCGCGGGAGGACATATAACGCTGTTCATCTGCACTGGATTCGCTCTTGACTTAGCGTCAAGAGGTCGAGATATCGTCCCCTCTCTCGTAGTAGACCTAGCGGTGGAAGGGAAAGTAGAGGGGACAGTTGGTCCAGAAGGGAAGAGGGAGGCTGCATGCGTGCACACTCTCTTGTTTGCATGCGAGCAAATATGGTCGGGATTACTGCTAACGAAGGCAGAGAGGGGCTAACGTGCACGATGCATATTTTCTTTTTTGTTAAGTATCAATCAGTATATGCCAAACAGCGTAGATATTATTCTTCAGGCGTCTATCTCCAGCATTATGTCTACCTTTTAATCTCCTTACCCTCTGTGTATTACGTCTGGACATATACATAGCGTATTGTTTCAGGAGCACATATATTTTTCTCTTAAAAGTAATTGAAGCAAGAAAATTATTAAGTTTTGGAAGATCTAGTTACGTAAGAAATAAAAATATGTAGCCTAGAACATATCGGTAGCCAAATACTTAGGTTTTTTATTCTCGATTAAATCCCTCAAATAAATTATTATAAAATTAATTCTGAGTTTCCCTTTTAAAGTAACGCTACTAAGTAGACAAAATTATGTTAATATAACCACACATTTTTCGCATTACAATTCAAAATTATAAACGACAATGCACTATCGAAAACAAATGTTCCCTTGCAGTATATAGTGAAATTTATCGATGGTTAAATATGTACGGTTGCTTTGGACACTGGTCAGATTTATAGTCTTCATTTCATCCAATCAAAGTAAAATATTTTTTAAAAGCGTAAAAACATTTATTATTTTTATTTTGATTGTTATTGATTACTATATTCGTATGGAAAAGCGTTCATGAAATTCCCCTCAGTACAGTACACTATTAAGTGAAAAATTTACGTAAATAACGAGTATCTCTCTGTACGTAAATATGGCACTTAAGTCCAAAGATGTTTTATGGTTTTTTCTGAGTTATATAACATTTTTGGCGATCCATAGCTAACAAATTAATCTGCAGTGAACATGTTGCAAGCACATTTTTAAACTACATTTTACCACGACCCAGCTCCGAGTCGCTGGCATGTATGCGTTTATCGTCCTAGATGTCTTGCACGGTACGCAACAGTAGTACAGTAGCAACCACGTCATAATTTAAGACGTTACTGCAGTCAGTTTGTGCGTCGACATACTATCGTTGTATTAATTGTATCTTCAAGGACGAAAAACGCATACACGCAAAGGACTCAGAGCTGCGGACAGTACAATAGCGCACGTTATATCTGTATATTGTTCAAGACATCTTCACAGGCTTCGATCAAAGGAAAAAAAAATTGTGTCGTTCAGTAGGCATTTGACTTGCTTCAATAGAGTGGTTAAACTAAGTGGATCTGTTTTGGTGTGCAACTTGCTGTAGGTAATTTATGAAATGTATTGTGTTTGCTCTGTTAGTAATTCAGTGATATACACACCACCCCTGTATTAATCTATTCAGAGGAATTCATGAACTTGGATGGATGGCATCTCATTGGAGTTATAATCAAGAATTAAGAATGTTTTGTGTGTTATTACAAACGAGAGACAATTAGTTTTCTTTTTTACTTTATTTGATGAATATAATTACCACCACTGTACATACTTCCCTATACACAACGGTAAATTTAACTCTGGAAAACCTTGTAACAAAGCAGCTGTTAACAATATTTTAATTTACTTACTCAATAAAAGCTTCATTTTTCCCATACTCCAGTGAATAGAAGGTAGTATACACCGTATTAGCCTCTATGTATTCGCTAAATATTAATTTTTAAAATTATTTGTTTAATTATATTACCGAATAGAACAGCTTAAAATATTTTTCAAATTCTCGAAAAATTTACTTACTAGTCTTGTGACAAAGATTTTATAGAAACTACAAATCGGTATCATTGCTTCAAGCATGGCATGGCGTTTTTTTTCTCAGTAAAACTTATAATTCGAACATCATCGAAGATTGCTAAGTTAGAACATCAATCTTACTGAATCTAACATATTTTTGTACGCGTCATTTTCAGCGTCATTATAAGGAACGACGTATTAAGTGAACTCTGGTTGAAAAGAACGTATTATCCCTGTCTCCGCTTTTCTGAAGTATGGATTGCGCTTAAGTGTTTTTCATCGTTTGTTTGTTGCGTATAACGACGTTACATTCCTAAAGAAACTGCGAGGGTTCTATGTTACTACGTCTTTATTAACTTTCATTTCTGTCTGTTCGGTACAAATCTCAAATCAAATTATTAACTAACTTCCCGGTGAGCTAGACAATTGAATCTATAACTTTAAATCAATGATGAATAATACTGCAATATTAGAGGGAAATCATTTTTTTTAAATAATTTATTTAAATAACTTTTTTTTATCTGCTTGGTACGAATTTTGCAATCGAGTTTAAACTAACTTCCCGATAAGCTAGAGACTGGATGACGGCGCAATATTAACTATCTTTATCGTCTGCTTGTTTGTCTGTTCAGTACAAAGTTTTCTTGTCTAAAATCGATTGAAAATTTCATTCACACAAGAATAAAATATTCATTTAAACAAAAAAATTTGATTAGGCACGTTTTTTGTTTCAAATTCGAATATTTGTAAATTGATATTAGTTTACGCCAATTTCGGTCATAAATTTTCACATACGTAAAGTTGCAATGGCTTGGACGAGTTTGTTTAATCTTAGAACTATGCAAGGAAACACTTTCATGAAATTTACTGTATTCTACTAACAACAACAACAAACAAAAATAGATTATAACCACAAAACTACTTTTTTTTGCTATCGATGTTGAGAGTTAAGTGTACCAAAGACAATAAGTGGCTTTGCATCTGTCATAAATACAACATAAAAGTCAGCGGGCAGTAACTGTCAGCCCTTTACATGCCTAACATATATTTTTTACAGCTGTGACTTCGCATGAAAACACCACTACCTAAAACACGAAGTATAACTTTCATCTGCCAACTGTCCCGACTTAAATGCAAGGCTTACATCAATTTAAGTAGAATTTCTCTACCAAATGTTCCACCACTGGGAAACATTACTGTACATTTGGCACAAAGCGTCAATGATTGTAGACAGAGATTTATTGCACAAAATACTATTTCAGAGCATGCATCAATATCAAGTGTACATACATGTTGCATTATTTGTCTTATAAAGTCTGTGGTGCAGTGATGTGCAGTAATGAGTCATCTATAAAAAGTCTGTAATTTGCTTGTTGTTAGCTTTGAAATATAATAATTACGTCGTGAAATATTATAAGTTAAATATATTGAAATATTCTCGAAGTAACTGAGGAGGCCTGTCAAACCTTACTGACCATGTAGGTGCAACGTAAAATAAATACTTATTTTACCATACAAGTGTAAAGGTAGTTTCCTGATCATGTGAGGAAAATAAGTTTTTCCGTACTTATAGAGCAAAATTACCGTAATATTGTTATGACTGTTTCGTAGCCTGCTTGAATCAGGAATATCACTTGTTGAAAATGTATTTGATCACACTGTACTCATCTAACTACCACAGACACATGCAGCATACATTTACTAACTGAATAACATACTGTTAATTGCGGATAACCGAACTCACATTATCATTGATAATTTTATTTGCCGTCTGTCATGAAAATCACAAAATTAGCGCAAATATTCGGTTGAGTCAAAGATCACATTAAATAAAGAAACGCGATTTTTTGTTCACGTTCAGAAAAGAATCAACATAAAGCTATATTATTTCATTTCTAAATTCGAAACTGAAATGTAGGCTCATTGAACCATGTAAATTTTTTACAAGAAAAATATCTCACACAAAGTTAATGGCATATAAGAGTAATTTGAGTTAATTAGTTACATATTATGAATGTTCACTTTTAATTTTGTATCATTAGGCCTAATTGTATAAATTTAAATTGTTGTGTTCATATATCTTTTGTTAAAATTCTAATTTTTGGCATCATCGTTGTATTTTTTTTTATTACAAAGAAATTGTGTAACGTGCTAAAAATTTATAATTTTTATTTCGGCACATCAATAGGTATAATGATTTATGTTTACCTAGCTTATAGGCCATAGTTCAAATGTATGTGAAACTCAAACAGCGATATATTTGACATCAAGTTAACTAATTATAATTTTCCCTTATTGAGTAAGGACAAACAATGACGACTTTGTGAGTTCTCTCTTAGATATTCCTGAGTCGCGATTTTCGTCAGTGAAATAAAAAAACTAAAAACTCGATATCGTTTCAAATGAACCAAGCAAAATTACAAAATTGAAAGATTTCACTATTAGAAATTTATTAATCGCAATTTTAATTTTAAAAGTCAAGTACGACATTACAAAAAAAAAATAATTACTTAATTTCCTACTGGAACACGGCCACAGATCTGAGCAATGTATTAGGCTCGCTAAATGATTATCTCTGGCTGCCTGTTTGAAATAATTCTCATTTCTGTAAATAGCATTTCTCAGAAATGCAATTATTAATTTTTTAATTCACTCAGAGATGGAGAAACGTAGCTTCTGCAGATGGAAGCTGTTTTTCCCTCCAGCGCCTTCGCAAATTTAGACTTCAAACGCGCAAAATAGGTCCACTCAGGCTGCCACCTTAATTATCAGAGCCAATGGATTGATTCTGTACTACCTGCAGAGACTCGGATACCGTGGCTATTTCACTAACGCGTGAGATAAGCGTATAATAAGTATGTGAACTCAAGCAATTATCAATTGCACATCCACTGTGCTTACACAGTAGCGTCAACTAGAAACTTCTTTCTTATTAGCTCATAATGGTGAAATCACAAACTGCGACAGAAGTGAAACAAAAAATTCTTCTCACTGCGAATACTAGTTTGGCTGCCGCGCAAAAACACTTGAAAAAAAATTAAAAAGTTAACTACTACTTACTAACCTCTAGTACGACAGCCATAGATGTTTACAGTAGTTCTTATTTTTTCCGTTTATTTTTTACATGTTTGAAATACCCACTGGTATTCCGAAACGTGGAAACAAACGTGCATTCATGCACGTTTGCCTGAAAAGGTTATGATTTCTTATTGTTAACCAACAAGAATCTCTCCTTTAAAATAAATAAATTCAATTTACTACCAACCCACCGGTCTCACCAACATTTGGGCGCAAAATTAAATTCCAACTTGAATAAAATCGAAACGAACTCGCGTAGCGCCCACCATTTTTGGCACGCTTACGTCACAGAAATATCGGTGCTGATTGGCGGACATCTTTTGATTTTAGTGTTGCATGTGTCGTGCCTATGTTATTCCACCACAACACGATGTCCTCACATTCTGGAGGAACCAAGGTTGATTCCCGGCTCCGGGCACCCTGATCTCGGTTTTACAATATTGTGTCACGAAATAGCTCCAGGTGAAAGCTGGAATCGCTATTTTGCAAATAACATGGCAGATTTCTCTCCCAAATTTTGTCCTATTGTAAAATAATGTCTAACCGCCTCTTATGATCTCGTTGTCAACGAAACGTATAGCCCAATAAAAGTAAAAAGTACAGAAAAAATTCAAATACACTGGAATGTGTCAAACCATTCGTTGGTCACTTACCAATGTGACACGCTTAAAGATCCTTGAATTTCTGCCGCTTGTCCCGAAAAAATAACTCGTAAAATTTCCAAATCCTTAGCTGATTATTGCGAAATGAATTTTTGTACCAGTTAGTTTTAATAAATTACGAGCAAGTTAGCTGCTCTGCTCCATTGCTAGTGATTAGGTGTGTTTAAGTCTTTCGCGTCTTTGGGTTCTATCCACAAATTACAAACATGCAGTGCCACAGTAGATTCATCTCATAAGCGCAGTCAAATGAAGGACATCTGTACACACAGGCACGCTATTGATAATATTGCAGATGTGCACGTTTGACAATGAAACAAGGAGGTTAAAAATATTCCTCGTGACAGTTATGTCCCTAGCTGTTCCAAACTCTTATGCGTAACAAGCGAAGAAGATAAATGCGGAGACAGTTTTGAAACATCAACAGTCACTTAATGAGTTTATTTGCACGACTGTGACGAAGCCATGGCGTTTACTGTGAATGTGAACACGTTCAAATTTGAACACCGCAAACCATTGCATTGCAGACCTCAGAATGTTTGTTTTCGAGACATTTGATGGAGGAATAGTTCAATCTAGTCAAACATTTAAAGTCTCACAATTCCTCCGCCCAAGTAAAATATTACATGGCACCAAAGATAACCCTAAAGACGGATGTATTAAGTAACCGACTAGGGTAAAGTACATTTTCTCTGACACTTAACTATTTTGATTCGGTCACATGTATATTTATAAAAAGCTACAAGCGAATCAGAGTCATGGAACTTACTGGACGTTAAAAAGACTGTACAGGGGTTAATGTTTGAACAACTCAAGTCGATGGCCCTACCCATGCTACTATCGTGACCTAATACAACTGTATTTGGAGTGGTAAAATGTCATCCTGCAGTGTCACCAGTTTACGGTAATACAGTATCTGGGTTAACTGTTGCAAGGTATGTCGGTGCTTGCTCAGTACTGTTAAGTCTCTATGAACATTGTGTACCAATAACCACAGCGGAGTTTACGGTAACAGAACATCATGCGGCCAATTTTTGGTAAAGCTGCGAGGTTCACATGACACACGTATTGGGTCGTTTGTTCAATCACGCTCTTTGTGGCCGATGTGTAAACTGAGAGAAAATATGGTACGGCACAGATCACGCCGCAACAAAAGCGAAAGTTATGTACAGGCCTTCCCAACCATCTAAAGTTACACCAAAGTCCTGATTACCCTCGATGATTTCAATTATAATCTGTTCACACAGTGAAGTGAGAACTTTTTAGGAGGTTTATGTCAGTAACAACACACACACACACACACACACACACACACTTATATATATATATATATATATATATATATATATATATATATATATGTATGTATATATATATAATCACACACACATACACCTCGGAAGCATAAGACACAATGCCATAAAAATAACATTTTTCAAGAGAACAGTTTGAAGAGTGTGATTCACTAGTGAATTCATACGTTTAACACCAAAAAAGTGTTGTTTTTTACGTAATGCGGACTTTGTGTTGTATGCCACTAGAAAGTACTGAAACCTGAGTGTTAATGTTTATGTTGAAAAGGGAATTTTGAGAAAAATTGGACATTGTGTCTTATGCCTCCGAGGCATTACATATACTTTTTTTTATTAATTTTTTATCTAATTATAAGACTGTATATGAGGCGCTCAGAACAAAAATGGTGCATATCTGTAAACACTATAGTCACTGTATTCTTGTTTAATATGAATATGTGTATACAATTTCAGTATAATTTTAGTTAACACAACGTAGGTAAATATGCAGACAATAACTATACGTGATTTCTGAGAAAGAGAAAAATAATGTTTTCTCGCAAACATAATTAACACAGGAAAGTAAATTGTTGGACTTAACACCACTTGTCATTATACAGTAGATATTTATTTACTACAAGTACGGTGAAATCTATTCACAATGTTATTGCTTGCGATATTTTATATTAAGTTGACCGCCAGTAAGGTTAATTCCACTACAGGTTATGAAGATCAATGTTAAAAGTTTGGCACAGGGAACATTTAGCGCTAGTATCGCTAATGAGTGCAAACTGACCAATTACAGAGCTTGCCTGAATTTTAAGTTACATAAAGTTGATCATCCAAAACGCGAAAATGGTTTATTTTCATTTTAAAATTAAGTTAAATGACTTCTCTCATTCACAAGCCTAATTAAAATTAATTTGACAACAGTTTCGTATTTTTCTGGTCCATATGCGGTAGCAGCGAAACTAGTGGTAGAAATATAGTTAAGGCGGTCACCTTAGTATTGGCAAGTGACGGGAAGATACAAAACAGTTGAAAGCGAAAAAAATAATAACAACGCATCAACAGTGATCTCTTTATTATGAACTGCATACGTAAATATGCATGCAACAGACGTCAGATTGGCAATTGTAAAATACTGAGCAAACCGCTCTAAGTTAGGTTTCAGTCGCCACATTGAAATTTAAAATTTTTCGCTTTTTTGGAATTCTGAGAAGAAAAATGTTAAATATGCGATTAAATCTCAAATTATATTTACATTTCGCTACAGTACAGACCTTGCGATTTAGCTGTTAACATATAATTACGCCGCAATCTGTGTGGCAATATTTTTATATACATAATTCATCCGACAAATTGCGACCTAACTATACATTTCTAACTCGATAGCCATGCCTGTGTTGCAGCTCAAGGAAAACAGAATTTGCGGTAGGTATGGTCGCCGATTTAACATTTTTCTTCTCAGAATTCCAAAAAAGCGAAAAATAATAAAATTCAATATGGCAACTGAAACCGAGCCTTAACTGTAATTGTTAGAACAGCAAACATCATATTATCGCACATGTTATGTGAGTTACGTGTTACGTAGTTTAACAACGTTCTCTCAATATCTTCCCGCTAGCCAGAAGTTGAATATTGCACACGTGCTTCAGTTAGTTTCTTAAAGCATGTTTTTGAACTTGTTCGACTTCCTTACTATACATGGTAATTTCAAACTGTTTGGACCGTATATCACTGGAACATCGAAATTGTCTCCGTTTTTCGCCGGTTTAAAACCACACATGTGCAAAATGTCATTCTGTAACCTTCCCTGTTTGAACTGTTTAACATTCTGCACGCCAAAGACCCTACAACTCAATACCACACATGTACTTAAGTGCATTGCTTACATTATAGTTTGTCCAGTCTACGTCGCTTCACTTGGGCCAGGCAAGCATGACTTTAAATGAAGACCACTGGAGCGAATTTTATCAAACGAAAACTTATTAATTAATATTATTTTTCATTTGCATGAATTTCGCCTAGTGTAACAGACAATGCGTATAAAACCACACGTCGACAACCTATTCGTATTTCAAACGTTTACGAGAACTCTCCAGAAGTGTATATCGAGAGAGTTTTGGAAAGTAGTTACTATCTTTATTAATATGATTTTTAATTTTACCAAGTATATTTTATTATTTTTCAAGTGTTCATTCTCCAAAAATCTTTATTGCCAGTGTAACTCTATCATCTCTAGGTCCACGAACTGGAAATTTAAGTGTGTGTTAGACAAATACAGCGTCTCGCGCTGATAGACACAGAAATTGAAAGTTTCAATTACATTTTTTCTTTGACTAGAATGTGCGTAAACGTGGCTTTATATCTCAGGTCGAATCAGAGTCGAGTTGGAAGGGCAACAGTCGCCCCTGGAAGGCACGCAGCCAGATACGCAACCCCTGCGTGTATGTACGTGCGTGCATGCCCGAGGGAAAAGGGAGGGAGGTAAATCTTTTGTCCCGCCGTGACTGATGGCTTGAAATGTAGGTAGGGGGGACGCAATTATCGAGATGACGAGCGGGTGGCAGTTGGAGCCAAAACAGAGGCGAGAGCGGAAGCTGGACGAAGCAGAAGAGATAGAGAGAGATGGTGGATGGAATCACCAAAAGGAAAGAGAATGAAGGGAGGTACGCTATTGTCAGCAGACTCCAGGACAGCGGCAACTGGACGATGCGCCCAAGTTGTCCCCGAGTAATGGTGAGAGCACTTTGCGGCCGTGCAGAATATCAGGCATCGCCTACACGCGGTAATAACTCCACGGGTATTTTACTTCCCTGTTTTCTACACCCCCCTTACTTCCTCCCTGTGCCTGCTTTTTACCTCTCTCCAACCCGCCAGCTTTGTCTTTTGTTCGCCCTTTGTTTCCACGAGGAAACCTCAAAAGAGATTCTATCAGTGGACTTCCGTCGAAACCGCATTCATGCGCCACTTCCCCTACTATCCATTCTCGTCTCACCAACCCCTTCGTTGATTTTTCCTTTAGCGTCACAAGAGGCCAAAAAAGAGCTGTCTCGGAAAAAATAACGTCTACCTTCGAAAATGAGATACATACTGTTATTTTCCGATACTTGTGATTACTTCCAGCGAAATTTTTCTCCTAAAGATAAGTGTTTTCTGTCTGCCGTCGATTCTTCCTATTTGCCGCTCCGAAGTGAATAAACCACGAAAAGAGTATTGTATTGTTTTTTTTATTATTATTATTGCATCGTAACGGCAACTGATTTGTTTCTTCTACCATTCACTTTTTTTTTTTCAGGAAAAGAGATGAAGATCAGAAAATGTTTCCTGATATTGAAAAACAGTAAAAGCGCCGTTCAGGTAGTGTAAGTCGAGGATTTGGTTTCTTGATTTCTGGTAATGTGTTTCTTTGAGCGCTATTTTATTTTCCGTTGTTTTCTTCTTTCCTTGTTTTCTTTTTACTTTTAATGCAAATTTGGAATCGTCTACATGCATTTTCTTCTATTTACACTTTTCTTACACTGAACACATCTCTTTCACTACTAAGTATTGTTGGAATAAATTTAATACAGTTTTATAATTCTAAGCTTTATTGCATAGTAATTTTAGTTCGCTGCAGCGAATACACAGAAGATTTAAAAGCCCAGAAGAGAAATTGCATGATAGCCACGTCTGCAAGATTTATTTTCCTGTACTAACTGGCTAAATACGTAGCGTACAATAGCTAGCAAGTAATGTTACATTGAATTGTTCCTTTTTTTTTTTAAGTACTGGAATGCAGTCATTGTCAATGCAACACATATTACTGGCTTATAAACGTTTTTACGACCAGTTTTTACTTGATGATGAAAATATTTTCACAGGAATTTTTTGTTCATGGTAACAACATTATTTTTGCGCAGTCTATTAAGGTGTAATGAAGTAAGTAAGAAAATCTATTTGGAGAGACAATAAATAAGCGACCTTGTCTTCACTTCAATTTTAGTCACGAAGGTCGCAGTATTCAAAATGTCTGCAACGGATATATTTTATACAAAGAGCTGACAAATCTTATTAAGTTATTCCTGAGGTGAAAACATACTGATTAAGACCATTTACCAATGTGCTAGGTCAAATAACAAAAATACTATATGCTTCCAAAGTGTAAGAACATGTATACAGCCACATTTCGGAAACAGCTAGCAGTGCAGAAGCATTGTTATACTTTTTAATTTTCAAACTGTTACTGAAGCGGTTAGTTCTTACGAGCTCCACCCCTATCATATTAGATCAGGATGTTGCCAACTTTATTTATGATAAAAAGTATTTTTAAGTGCAAAATCTCTAATTTAGACTCCGGTTTGTAAAATTCCGGAAAAAAATGTCCAACGGTAAAGTACTTTGCAAACATTGTTTATCCATGCCTTTTTTGAGTGAACATGATGTCTTAATTCCACACATAAGTGTTACTGACTGCCAGGTAGGCAACCAGTAATGCCTGGCTGCGTGCCTCGCAGTATTGGAATAAGTTTGAGTTTCCTGCAACTGTGTGTGTTCCGGTCTCCCAAATAACCATTCGGAGAGATTCTCGCACAGTTAGGCGTAAGAATATCAGCAAAGAAATTGAAATTTTTGTACATCTAATTTAATGACGTGCATTTCTGCTAGACGATTTTCTAGCATTTACAATTCGTAGTCAAAAATGGGTACTTGCCTTAATAAGTTTGGGGTAAGGTACATTTACATATAGAACGATTAATTAATAATAACGTATTTAAAAAATTGTGATTATAACTTTTATATGTAGTGCGAGTGCTTTCCAAAATATGGCAGTAACATACATTTTTTTCTTACATTTTGAAAGTGTCTAGCACTCCTGCAACTTAACCTAGACTAGAGATTGCTTGTATCAATATTTTTATTTCATAGTCAGGAATGACATGTTATAGCTTGCGGCATGTTTTATGTGTACGGTGTTTGAGGCTATCTCAGTAAGTAGTAGGTGGTTTCAGGGAGGATCATGTTTAGTCAATTGTATCCATCTGCCGTTGTAAGTTTCAGCGCGCCTGTTACTAGCATACATGTAAATTACTACGCACAGCATACAATTTACTAGAAGCTTGCCTGTATGTTCGTAGCTTTACTTGGGTTTTTAGCCGCAGGTGTTTGTGAGAAGACGTTTTATTCCTCTTGTGAACCAAGATTTCTAGTCTGTGTTTCACGGATGTACAGATACAGAAAAAACTCACATTTGGGCATTATATTTGTAACATCAAGAAGGATGTACCTAGTAAAGTCCACATGGAGAATGCTTATATCAGGTCACAGTTATTACATTAAAAATAAGGACACCAGAGCTTGGTGAAAATATATCTGCAGCAGCTAGTTTCAGTGTCTTTCGTGTATATCTGCAGCTCTGATTCGAGGTTATTTATGCTTGTTTTAGTGCAGAGACGAAACTCTGTTTGTCGTGCATATTACAGAAAGGTTACTGAGATACTACGTGTCTGTGATTTGTGCGGTAGAACCCCAAGCTATCCTGTAGTTAAAAACATCCAAATACTGACCATGAAGAAAAGCTGAAGACCCCAGTAGCAAATTTTGGTTGGACCAAAGTTGGTCCAACGTTTGTGTGCTACGCTGGCTCAACATTGAAATATCACGTGAAACAACGTATGTCCAACATGGATTTTTGATTGGATTATAACTAATTTCCAACAGTGGCCCAACGCCGTTGGACTGTTAAAATTGTGTGTGTAACACATGTCATGCCAACCATTTACCGACGTTGGCCGACGCTTCTCTACAAAATACATACAAAATTTACCATACAAAACCTAAATTAAGCATGATACTCATAATTTTTTACTTCCAAAATGATTGTGGGTTACACAAAATATAAAAATCAATTTAAAAAATCGAGGTAGATTCGAACTACAATCAGAGATTATGTTGGAGGTTTTGTCACTAGAAGTCCCACGCCTTACCAATTACTTTACGCTACCACATGCTGGTTTATATTATATGAAAGACAAATACGTATTAAATGAAAATTTTAGAATAGTTGAACTTAAAATAACAAAGAAAATTTATCTTGTGCTAATGATATGTTTACTAACAATATCAAGTTCAACAATCCTATATAGCCTACTTAATCTTTTCAGTGGTTGGCCAACTGTGGGTTACGCAGCGTTAACCCAACGTAAAAGTACTTACATATTGCCAAAGATGTGCTTACCAACTTTTACCTAACAGTTAACCATGAAATTACAATTTGCAAAAATACTGTCTTTAACATTGCCTTGAATATTCTAATCTAATAGAGTTGTTTTTAGAAATGTTATAGAACGTTAGGCCAACAAACAAAAACAACCAATATCAAACCGTTACATTTTCAACATTTTGCCAACATACAACCAACATTATATATTTCGTAGAATGTAGAATTTTTACTTATACCATCATTTTTATATTTTCTGAAATACAAGGAGCATTGGTGTCTTTCTAAATGTATTTCGGATTCTTTTTTTATAATGTGCATTTTGAGCAATTCTGGGTCAATGTAAATACATATCTAACACCAACAGTATGATTGTCAACTTTTTATTAACGCTCAGCCAACCTACATATAAAATAATTTTTATGGTTGGGATAACGTGGGTTATGCTACGTTGGACAAACATACTGGGGACAACATACTATCCATCCGTTGGATTTCCAACATTGTTCCAACGTATAACCGACAGAACAAAAATTACATACTTTTTTTTAGGTGAGTAATCTTATTTTGTTATAAACTTGGTTGTGTTGTATTTTGAAAACGTGATTTCGAACTTTGTGTGTAAAATGTTGGTTTTGCAACGTTGGTCCAATGTAATTATACACACTAAACCCCAATAGTATGGTTGTCAACTTGTTGCCAATATTCAACCCACAAAATTTAAATAACAGTATTTTGGTCTTCCAATATGTTTAGACATTTTCTACTTCAATAAAACTTTTTTCAGAATGTTGCTGATTCATCGCAATAAAAATATTTTTACTAACATATTTGCTGGCGTACTACAGTTCCCCAACGTTGTATTTACGTGTGTATTCCTACACAACGTAATGCTAATGGTTCAAACCAATTTTCAACGTTGGCCTAACGTTGGTTATTACTAGGAGATGTGTACGTAAAGCATTCAAACAAGTTTGTACAAAAATATTTTTACCAAATTCAGGGGATCTTTATAGACAAATATTTCAGCCGAGTAACGAAGAACGATATACATAAGTGGCAATGATAAGTGGTACATCAGGATAACAGTTTAGATATATTTCGGGGTGGTTTCCTGCCATATGTGTGCTCAGAATAAATAATAACATGACAGCCATACGAAGAGATGTCCGTTGTTTTCTAAAGGGAAATAGTATCCTGTGGGTTACAGCAAGGCAGTTTAATTCGAACCGGTGTACTTGGTGAATGACTTGGTTCCCTCGCTGACAGCGTGCTTGGTCAGGTCTTTGGGCAGGAGAAGCCTGACTGCCGTCTGTACCTCGTACCTGACGATGGCAGATTGCGTGTTGTAGTGTACGAGGCGACTGGCCTCTGCTACTGCTCAAAGTATCGTTCACGAAGCTGTCCTTGATGCTCGTGCGATATACGGATGTCTGGGTGAAATATGTCTGGCCAGGACAAAGTCAGGGAAAACTCTGCTGGAAGTCCGTAGCTATTCTGACGTGCAAAACGATCGTCGGATCTGGGTATACAAGCGAGAGACTAATGGAACCATCTAGCAGCTTGATCCCCCCCCCGAAGTTTCCCTCAGGATAGTTGGCACTTGGAGGAAGAAAGGAAGGCGTATCCGAACTAACGACAGTGTATCTTGCGTTGGAGGATATGCAACCTCAATGAAGATGTGGTAAGTTATGAGGGCTGAAATACGATGGACTGAGCGACTCGCAAAGAACAAACTGTTCTGTCACATCGACGAGCATGAGGCCTCATGCCTGGCACACACGATTATTTCGGACTGCACAGCCACATCAAATACACTCTCTCAGACCTTCAGAGACGCTGTTACAAGAGTCACGTATCCGTGGGAGCAGCCCAAGGCTATGAATGTTGCCAGGCGATGTTTAAAACATCCCTAGCTCCAGTGTTAGAAGCTTGCAGTAGCGGGTCGTGGGGACAAATAAGAACAAGTCACGCTGAATGGCTGGAATTTAGTGTCAGCTGGCTCTGGAACACGAGCCAGAAGTTCTTCGACGGGGCAGACAACGTCGAGGGACAGTTACTACCAATTGTGTGATCCAAGGAGACACTTTCTTGCCTGCGATACCGCCCTCAATATCCGCAGGTGCAAGACTTTCTTGACTGCTTTAAATCTTATCGCGAGTTAACTTTTTGTGCAATATAGTATGATCTCTCTCATTGTCTAGTTTGCTGCTCTAGAATTAAGTCCGAGTCTAAATTACCAAATTGTAAATTCCTAGCCATTCGGTAATAGTTATTAGAGTGGTCTCACTAACTACTGAGTTCATTACTACGGGTTCGATTCCACGCAGGTTCGGTCCCCAGATTTTCGCATGTGGGAATCGTTCCAGACGATGCCGCTGGTCGGCGTGTTATCTCGGGGCTCTCCAGTTTCCTCCGCCCCCCTCATTTCTGCGCTATTCCATACTCATCTCATGTCACCCCTCACCAGCGATAAATACAGGCTGACCAAAATCTCTAACTCACTCACTGCTAAAACCCCTTAAACTACTCCAAGCAGTGGCGATTCATGATGTGTTCCCGGATAAACGGTATTTAGCAATGTCTGTAGATTGAGTTGTTCGAGGAACAATCAGACTTGTAGGGTGAGTGTGTGAGAGATTTTTTGCCATTGCTTAACATCGAGGTCTTAAACGCTGTATGGAGCGGCGCCGGAATGAATGGGCGTGGAAAACGGGAGATCCCCGAGAATACCCGCCGACCAGCGGCATCGTTCGGCACGATTCCCACATGCAAAAATCCCGGGACCGACCCCGCCGGGAGGCGAGAGGTCTGACCCCCCCCCCAGACTTGTAGGGACACGTAAACACTCCAGCCAATAGCGTGTTAAGACGCGAAGAACGAATGCTTCTCCAATAATATACTTCAGTCTCCGCAACACACATTCAGCTTGTGTGAACTACGTGCTCAAAGCAATGATCAACCATGGCTAGGGCCACGACTTTGTCGCGAAAAGGTTTTTGCCCAGATTGTTTCAGTGTCTCACGTGCACATCGGCAGTTCTGCTTCAAGGTTGTTGGCAGAGTGTCTTTGTTCAGACATGTCCCTCATTTGACTGCATCAGTAAGAATAAGGTTATTGTGACTCCATACGTCTGTAATTTGCCGAGGCAAGTGAAAGTAAAATCATCAAATCACAGACGGTGTAGAAGAGCTGCAGATATGCACATAACGCATTGAAACCAGATGTTGCAAAAAAATTTTCGCCATAAAAACGTTGTTCTCTACGCGTGGCTACTGACGCCCATTATCTTCCAACACACATGGCGAAGACTTGAGACATGTGGAAACAAACTGAAAAAGTTTAGTTTCCATCTTTACGTATCTATATGTGTCTACGTGCACAATTTACCGCCATGTGCAGCATGGAGACCTCTTGTGGAGGAGGCCATTATTGCGACTGCCACTGATTGTTCACCACGTGTACTACGGCTACAATAATGTGGGTATAGGATGTCCGGCCTAGCGGGAAATACTAATTTACATACATCCGCTGTCATTATGGAATCTGCTATGTTGTCCTATTTTGTGGAACCGAACGAATATTATTATTTTAATTATGCCGTCATACACACTATAACGAAACTTTGTAAATTGTTGCACTCCTTATTTTATGAAGTAATATTTACAGCAAATATTTTTATTGAATTTTGTTTATTATATTTTGATATTTTACTCTTTGGTAAAATATATTTTCTTTGCAGCTTACTTCTACAGTTAAATCACTACATTATTTTGAATGCTAGACAAATTAAAATATTTCTGTGTGCAAGAACTGCGTGAGTAAAATGCCAAGACTATTAATTCACACTGGTGATATGTAATGTCTTGAACTTCTTGTTAGTAGGTTTAACAGTCCATCATATTTCAATTTACAAGTTTTGAATCTAGAATATAAACCAGAATTTTATTACATGAAACATGTCATGGACTTTTATTTCTCTCTTCATCTCTCTATATCTCTCTTCGCCTCTCTCTCATCATTCCCTATTTTTTCACCTCTCTTCACCACTCTTACATCACTCTCTCTCTCCTTTTTCACCCCTCTCTTCACCTTTCTCTCTACAACAGTCTGTCTGCTCCTCTCACACTTCACCTCTCAATCCTCACCTCTCTCTACACCTCTCTCTCTTCACCTCTCTCTTCACATATCTCTTTCTTCACCTCTCTCTTCACCTTTCTCTTTACCTCTATCTCTCTACACCTCTCCCTCCACCTCTATCTTCACCCCTCTCTTCACATCTTCCTTCATCCCTCTCTTTACCTCTCACTTTCATCACCTCTCTTTCTTCACATCTCTCTTCACCTCTATATTTCTGTATCCCTCTCTTCACCTCTCTTCCTCTTCACCCCTGTTTCGTCCCCTCTCCCTCTCTCTCTTCAACTCTTTCCTCACCAGTCTCTTTACCTCTCTTTGCCTATCTTTCTCTTCACCTTTATCTTAACTCCTCTCTCATCACCTATTCCTTTCTTCACCTCTCTCTTTCTTCGCCTCTCTTTTTCTTCGCTTCTCTTTATCTTCACATTTTTCTTTCTTCGCCTCTCTCTTTCTTCACCACTATCTTTCTTCATCTATATCTTTCTTCATCTCTCTTTCTTTACATATCTTTCTTCACATCTCTCTTTCTTCACATCTCTCTTTCTTCACATCTCTCTTTCTTCACCTATCTCTTTCTTCACCTCCCTCTTTCTTCACCTCCTTTTTCACCTTTCCATTTACCTCTTTCTCTTCACCACTCATCACCTCTCTCTCCACATCTCTTTCATCATATCTCTCTCTTCATCTCTCTTTCCTCATTTCTCTTTCCTATCTCTTTCTCTTCACCTCTCTCTATTCACCTCTCTTTTTACCTCTCTCTCAACCTCTCTCTCAACCTCTCTTCACCTCTCTTTCTTATTCTCTTTCTTTACTTCTCTCTTCATCTCCTTCTTCACCTATCACTTTTCACGTCTCCCTTCAGCTCTCTCTTAACCTCGCTTCATTTCTCTCGCTTCACTTCTCTCGCTGTCACTTCACCTCTCTGCATCTATCTGTCTCGCTATATTTGCATCAGACATGTTGTTCACCGCGAGAGAACCGTATAAATTCGCCTCTAACCTTCGCGAAAACGTGTGGCCAATGATCGGATAGCGGCTAGTTTATCGTACGACATCCGCAGCGGCTAGGGTTCGTCTTTCACCTAGTAGAATTGGGTTTGATTCCCAGCAGCGTCACATGTGGGAATCGTGCCGAACGAAACCATTGGTTGACGTATTTTCTTGGTGTTCTCCCGTTTCCCTACCCTCTCACTGCATGACTGTTCCATAATAACCTTATATCATCACCACTAAGATGCTTCAGCCCTGATGTTCTTTGCGAGTCGCTCAGTCCATCGTATTTCAGCCCTCATAACTTACCACATCTTCATTGAGGTTGCATATCCTCCAACGCAAGATACACTGTCGTTAGTTCGGATACGCCTTCCTTTCTTCCTCCAAGTGCCAGGAGCAGTCGGCCAACATGCCTCACTTGTGTTAGCACACAGTTTCATGGCACCGGGCTGGCACTGATAGATATGAGCCTCAGTTTGACCACCTTTGTGATACAAACGTTTCTAGTATACACATTAGTTTTGGGGAATTGCCACGTATGAGAGTAAAATCAGATGTCACCTGTTAGCGCTGCGGAGCGATGCGAAACAATTCGCTACGGGGTCATTAGAAGTTGTGGACATTCGAAAGAATCTTTCTTGTCACAGTTTTTTTTTGCAAGACAATGTAACGGTGTGCGCCTTATATGTCAGGGGACGATAATGTAGTTGTTTGAAGACGAATCACTAATATTCAGAAGCGGCGCAACAGAGTTATCATTGGCCCTGTCAGATGCTGAGACACGCCAATAAGGAAAGAAGAATGTCAGATATGCACATGTCATATTGAAGCCAAGCAAACTATCAACTTTTCCCGCGATAGAGCAGTATCCCTAGGGATCATCGTGTTGCTGCTTCATGTCCACTCATCGCAAATAGTCCGAAACTTGACTATCACATCCCGGAAAAGTGACGCAAAAATAAATAAGCAGCTAAATGCAGAGACAATCACGGCCTTCCATTTTTCTGGCAAATGTCCAGTGGAAATTGGCCACTTCTTGAGCAAACAAATAACCTTGACGTATAATTTTCAAGTCATTAAACTCGCGAATTTACCCGTCATTATTTCAGTAATGTCTGCTTTTAGATTATACTTGGTGGTTCCCATAATTTACTTTGGCACAAAATTAGAAAATGAGGTATTGTGGCTATTATCAACAGAAATTACAATGACATTTAATCAATAGAAACATAATTGTCATATTTAAATGAAACTCGAAATTTTGCTAGTAAATAATTGAACAAACATTCATAATACACGCCTTATTGACCCAAATAAATCAAATTTTTGTTCACCTGCTTTTCTTGAAATACACAATTTGTTGTAATAAGGTCATAAATGTGAATTAGCACGTCAAATGGAGTACCTTTCCATGCTTAAAGTTTCTGACGGAAGCTGCTGGTTACAAATTTGAGTAAAGGATGAGTGGACATGAATGAAGTTTAACAGAAATGTAAATTTTGTGAGAAAAGGAGAAATGTGTGCCAAAGACGCTGCTAATTGTTGTTGGAAAATGAAAACTTGTTTGTTAGTTAATTTCCAAGAATAAATTTCTGAGGAAATAATGTATACATAGCGTCTCTCTGTGTGTCTATGATGGTTATACTATACTCATTTCCTGCTGTGGTTTCGTTTACAAGTAATTACAATTAAATATGTCAAATTTCTACAAACATTGAGATTTTTAAATGTTTGTTGCAATGGGAGTGTACAATTTGTGGACAGACGCCATTGCTCATGTTTTGTAGACCGAACTTGTACTGTACCTACATTTTGAATCCAACCATCCAACAAGTACAAAGTCGGGCATTGTTCGCACGCAAGCCACCCGAGCAGAAAAGATATGCTCAGACAAGAAAACATTAATTGAGGAACACCTAAGAAAAGAATTTATGGCCAACAAATATCCCAGATTTATCATTGAGAAGCTGTTAAGAGAATCAAATTCACCAACGTGTGAAGTCGCCGCTGACAAACCACCTTCTGGAACATTGATTATTCTGTATGTCCATGGACTCTCTGAAAATAATAAGAAGGCTGGCCAACAAATACGACCTACGAAGAGCATTCCGTTCCAGTTCCACACTAAAATACATTCTCACTAAAGTAAAACCTACAGCAGATAAACAACAGACCCGCGAAAGCGTATACCAAATATCATGCGAATGTGGCTCTTTATACATACGTGAAACTGGCAGAACACTATCCCCTCGCGTCAAAGACACAAGGACAACACGAAAAAGGGAGAAATCCAGAATTGCTGAACATTCGTGGGAAAATAGCCACAAAATTCTCTGGGACTCAGCTAACCCAATAGTTCAAGAACAAGACAAAATTAAAAGGAAAATTAAAGAATCAGCTTACGTAGCCAGTAACAAAAACATAAGCCAACAGGGCTTTGAACTGAAAAAATATGTGGTTGCCTTTAATAAAAAAGAAACAATGTTAAAGGAAATAAACAAATAAACAATAAACAGATTAATGTTTAACAGTCTCGGCAGAACACCAGCCGACATCACTACAAGGTGCTCTGCCAATCAGGAGAGTACTTGCCTCTCATTGGCTGAGAGCCCAGCCAATCACACATGCTTCGCCACTATTGGCCGAGCAGCTAAGGGACCATCCAGGCTATATATGCCCCAACTTTCTAGCGAACTTTTTTTGCATCTTGGTGTTCCGGCCGGCTGTGTCTCAGCCTGAAGACGGGGATAGATAGCAATCCCTGAAACGTTGCATTTTTTCGTTGATTTTAACTTGTGTTGTGTTGTCTCTTGTTTTTATTTGTTGTACACTGTCCACTATTTATGTATACTTCCATCTATTCTCATATTGGGAATCTGATTTTTCTTTGTGTCTGAATTTTGTGTTTGTGTGTTGTCAAATTCTTGACTGAATTTTATCTTTAGAATTCTTGCTGAGTAATGTGTATATTATGAAAAAATAAATAATAAAAACTAACGGAATTCCTCTGGTATTATTTTTCTTATGTATTCTGTGCTTTTTTTTTTTTTTTTTTTTTTTTTTTTTTTTTTTTTTTTTTTTTTTTTTTTTTTTTTTTTTTTTTTTTTTTTTTTTTTTTTTTTTTTTTTTTTTTTTGTGTTTTTTTTGTATTTTGTCACTTTGTCTTTCAATTGAAGTTGGGTAAACAAAACATGAGCAATGGCGTATGTCTACAAACCAATAAATTCTAACTTCTATAAGTTTTGATAGACGATTTATTTTGCCGTCATATACAATAAATTATTTTAACAAACTTTCGTCAGAGGAAACATGGAAGCTTTTTCGGGATGTGATAGTCAAGTTTCGGACTATTTGCGAAACTAACACAAATATATTAGTGTCGTTTCAGGTTAAACGGTGGAATTTGTCAGGTATCTATAAACAAATGAGAGGTAACTATTTTCATGCGGGTAAATTGTTTACATGTGAATAAATTCAGGGCATATCCAGCCAATTTTCGCCGTATTGAAGAAGGCGGAAGCGTGACAGCTATAGCAAACAGTTTTATTTAACACGCTAAGAGTCAGTCTGCTTCAAGAAGGTAGCAGATTCCAGCTCTCGAAACGTCGCAAAAGTCGTCATAGAAAAAACTCCTGTGTTATTCTGTGTTTTCATCGTTGTTTCACTAGTCTTGTGTTTGCTGATTCATCGCAATAAAAATATTTTTACTAACATATTTGCTGGCGTACAACAGTTCCCCAACGTTGTATTTACGTGTGTATTCCTACACAACGTAATGCTAATGGTTCAAACCAATTTTCAACGTTGGCCCAACAAACTGTTCTGTCGCATCGACGAGCATGAGGCCTCATGCCTGGCACACACGATTATTTCGGACTGCACAGCCACATCAAATACACTCTCTCAGACCTTCAGAGACGCTGTTACAAGAGTCACGTATCCGTGGGAGCAATGTTATAGAACGTTAGACCAACAAACAAAAACAACCAATATCAAACCGTTACATTTTCAACATTTTGCCAACATACAACCAACATTATATATTTCGTAGAATGTAGAATTTTTATTCATACCATCATTTTCATATTTTCTTAAATACAAGGAGCATTGGTGTCTTTCTAAATGTATTTCGGATTCTTTTTTTATAATGTGCATTTTGAGCAATTCTGGGTCAATGTAAATACATATCTAACACCAACAGTATGATTGTCAACTTTTTATCAACGCTCAGCCAACCTACATATAAAATAATTTTTATGGTTGGGATAACGCGGGTTATGCTACGTTGGACAAACATACTGGGGACAACATACTATCCATCCGTTGGATTTCCAACATTGTTCCAACGTATAACCGACAGAACAAAAATTACATACTTTTTTTTAGATGAGTAATCTTATTTTGTTATAAACTTGGTTGTTTTGTATTTTGAAAACGTGATTTCGAACTCTGTGTGTAAAATGTTGGTTTTGCAACGTTGGTCCAATGTAATTATACACACTAAACCCCAACAGTATGGTTGTCAACTTGTTGCCAATATTCAACCCACGAAATTTAAATAACAGTATTTTGGTCTTCCAATATGTTTAGACATTTTCTACTTCAACAAAACTTTTTTCAGAATGTTGCTTCTTACAAAGACAACAGTAAACAATAACAGTTTAGATATATTTCGGGGTGGTTTCCTGCCATATGTGTGCTCAGAATAAATAATAACATGTTTGTCTCACCAAAACGGTAACGTAAGTAAGTGTCGGGAGCAATCATTTGACTGCGAGTGTGGCAGGCCACGTCGATCGAAGAACCAAAGGTATGGTCTCGTGGCAGTTACTCTAGTTTGAAGATCTTCAAGGGCATATGACAGTCCTACACGCACTGGCTACACTCGACTATTCATTGGTTTCTAACAGTACAAGTGGGTAGCGAGCGGTAATCCCACAAATTATTTCCTTATTAACTATTGGCTTGCAGTAGTCAAAGGCGTTTCGTAACAGCCACCAGCTAATCACAAACGTGACATTCAAGTATACATTCTTGGCATTCAACCTAATCTGGGATATATCTGCGAAATCGATGTACCTCTATATTAATTCCCTACAACTAGAGATGATGGTTAGAAATTGAAAAAAATTCGCGGTTCACTGACCTGTAGACTAGCTTGCAAGAATATATGTTTACTTAGGCAGACATCAGCTGTTAACTGGTTGCTTGCTGACACAGTGATACCACATGATTGGAGCAGCGTTTAGTTTCTTCTTTATTATTGTCTCAGCGCCTTCTAGGAGGTGTTCAAATAAGTCTTGAGTCAATTGTCAAAGTGACTAGAGCTTACAATTGTTTGAAATCTAGCATGAGTCCAAAAGAAAACGCTAATTTTCAGGTCCCTAATCATGGTGAATATATTATGTATTTATTTTGAATTGTATATACACATATTGTTAAATTAAATCTATGGAAATCTGCAGTAAAAACTCTTAATTTTGTGACATAAGTGTACAACCTGTATTTCTTCGTTTGATTGTTCACACAGTAAATTTTTTTTGTACTTTTACAAAAAGGTTTTTTGGAAACCTGTTTCCAAAAAAAAATTTGTAACACTACAAAAATGTTTTGCAATATTTACAAAAAACTTGTACTTTTACAAATTTCTTTGTATATTTACAAATATTTATGTAAATCTACAAACAAATATATTTATTTTGTAACACTACAAAAATGTTTTGTAATATTTACAAAAAACTTGTACTTTTACAAATTTATTTGTATACTTACAAACATTTCTGTAAATTTACAAACAAATGATGTACATTTACTGCTTATATTTGGTTCACTTTACAACAATTTTTTGTAGAGTTACAAGTTTTTTTTTTTTTTTTAATTAGTTTCCATTTCTTTTTCTTTTGTAAAATTACGAAATGTTTTGTAAAATTTGTCTGGTCTTCAATGTTGACTTTTGTTTCAAATTGGAAAATTTACTCATTACCATATATTTTACCAGTTCCTAAAGGTGTTTACAATATTTCTTTCCACTTTAAAAGTTTCGGACATCTCACATTTATTACCTGACTGATAATGTTCTGATATTAGTTTACAAGATTTTCCTTGTAAATGTACAATTTTTTTTACTGTGCATGAATTTTGGTAACGAAAATCTTAATATTCACCAGAAAAAAAAATTTTTGTCACATATGTATTATCTCACAGAAAACCTACAAAGGGAATATTTTGCTTTCAAAATCGTCCCAGCATGAGACTTTTCCTTGCACAATAACTGTCTCTGTTTGTATGTCTACAAATCAATCGTCAACCTCTCTAACGCACTGGATGAAAGTAATGTTATTTCTACTACAGGTTAGGAAGTTCAGTGTTAGTATATGTTTGTCAAGGGATCATTTCTACCAGTAGTTGCGGTGGTATCGATACAGTAGCTATAATACTTTAGTCATTATAGGTTTGAAACATTTTGTGGCAGTAAAAATATTCTGTTGCTTTGAAAATAAGAGTTTTAAACAAAAATGTATTTTATTTTCAGAAGACATTTTTTATAACAAGTGTTTTTTGTTCTAGCCTAGCTTATCTTAATTCGACTACCATTCCTTATTTTATACCTCTTTTGCCAACTCTATCGCATCTAGCAGCAAAAATTATTTGCTGTCAAACTTGTCCGTGATAAAGTTTTATTGCTATATTCGTAACTTGCAAGAGACTTAATCTTAATAGGGATAATTAAATTACTAAAATAGGCACAGTCAAGGATTCAAATATAACACTAGCCGAGCGCATTGTTGATAGACGTCGATACATAATAAAGAGCCCGATTGTCTTTCATGCGTCACAGTTGGCGTGAGTGCTTAACATTACAGTTCTCTGAAGATTTCCGTTCATCGGCGGGTTTTCTCGGTTCTCTCCCGTTTCTTCCCGTTCTTCGCGTTTTTTTTTTTTTTTTTTTTTTTTTTTTTTTTTTTTTTTTTTTTTTTTTTTTTTTTTTTTTTTTTTTTTTTTGCCGCTCCTTTATAGAGCTTCATTTCATGACATCTCTCGGGGAGCGGCGGATACCTACTGGCTCTAAGTTTAAAAGTCTTACTCTAAGGTATGATTTCCTGCCGCCGTGGCAACTCCCCACTCGATATTATTGTTGTTGTTTTAAGGCTGTTCAAGTAGGGAAAAATTTAGTTTTATATTTGTAAGAAATAGTGTTTGTTTTGTAGACGTTACATGCGCGTACATTTTCCTCTTACGAAAAAACAAAATTAGCATCGCCAGTTTTCTCATAACGGCACTTTAAGGTCAAAACTGCCACGTTTTTTGGTTCTTGTAAGCCGCACAAACAAACGAACACAAATAAATGAAAGAAATTCGCAATGAAACTACATGTCACGGGTTATACTGCTTGACATGATTGAAGTCAATTACAAAATGTTTTTATATTTTTAAAAAATTCTGAAATTTAGAATTTTTTACTTCTTACATAGATTTTTTAAAATACAAAAGTATTTTGTAATGAGTTTTAAAACTTACCAAACAGTGGCCCGTGACGTGCAGTTTCAGTGCGAATTTTTTAATTTATTTATGTGCGTTAGTTTTCGTGGTTTATAAGAACTAATAACATGCAAATTTAGACTTTGAAGTGTCATTATGGGAAAACTGGATGAGCTAATTTTTTTTTTGTAAAAGGAAAATATACTCTTAAGTGACGTCTACAAAACTAACAGTGAGATTTGTATATGTTTGCTGCAATGTTTGTTTACATTTAGAACTTATTGGTTTGTTGACATACGCCATTGCTCATGTTTTGTTGACCAGACTTTTATTGAAAGACAAAGTTACAAAGTACAAAACCCGCATAAAAACACAAAAAACAGAAGAAAACCATCCCAGAGGATAAATAAATATATATGTATATGTGTGTGTGTGTGTGTATATATATATATATATATATATATATATATATATATATATATATATATACATACATACATACATACACAAAAACCTGACGGATTTCCTCTGGGATGGTTTTCGTCTGTTTTTTGTGTTTTTGTACGTCTTTTTGTACTTTGTCACTTGGTCTTTCAATACAAGTTCGGTCAAAAAAAACATGAGCAATGACGTATCTCCACAAAACAATAAATTCTCAAACTGACACTATTTCAAACAAATATAAAATTATGATTTTCCTTGCTTGGACGCCCTCAACCTACTTCAAATATAATGTTGTAGTATTTATTCGAGAGAATGACCTTTATAATGCCATAGAGTTTTCAATTATTATGTTTCTGTGGTATAATCACGACAAATCTTGAATGTTTGTAGATATTCTCAGACTGATTTTTCCAAGTTTCGAACCCAATTACAGTTAACAATAAACCTGGAAGTTTATTAGGACTTTATTATCAGCGGTACAGGTTATCATGCAACCATACGAAGCCGTGTGAGAATTTGTATAATGAACCAGATGAATCTGTACTGCTTAAAAACACCGGCACATGAAGACAATGCTTTGTGTAAAGAAGTTCTGCTGATTTAAAAAATGTCAAGTTATTAAACAAACATGAATATTGATTAATATACTCTGATTCGTATAACTTCAGTGAGATTTGGTATTTCTGAGGGCAAAAATGTTTTAAGTGTAGTAAATGATTGATGCTATGTCAGCCGACATTTTAGTTGTAACATGAAACTGGGCTGTCCATATAACAATTTGTGTTGTAAATTTCGTCGTACACTGTGACTTACATTCCAAAATATTACCAGTTATTGCCCATAAGCAGCTGTAATATTTTACTGACGTTGTATTAGTGCACTCACGTTTATGTAATCTTCGAAAAGTCTAACATTTATTTCTTTTGCGCTTAACAGTTGATTGAGAAGATGAAGTCTAACAACACAAAAGAAAATGTTTTTCCAAGAAAGAAAATGGTGAAAAAATGTATTTGGCTGTTGACAAACACCTTGGAAATAAACTCAAGTCACAGGTAGGCATATTAGAGCACTTGAAAATTTAATTTGATCGTTTGAGGTGCACTCAACATAAGCTTTGTAGCCACCGGAAAATGCTTTGTTGATATGGATTCCACCAATTTTTTGTGGTAACCACAAATAAATTTTTATTGCCCACAATAAAGTTCTGCGGTGACTATAAAAAATGTTGCAACCATCACAACATATAATTAGAGGGGTCAGTACTGACAAAACACTTTGCAGCCACCATATAACCGTTTTCTCTTAGTGGAATCTACATGCCACTGAATTAAATTTTATACCGTAAACTTAATTAAATAAGTAAGTCAAAATATCGGGAGGGATTCGTCGCACTGGATTTAGATAGTTAACTGCACGGAAATAAAATATGTTTTGCGGCAGCTACAAAATATTTTGTGGCTATTTACCATATAAAATGTATTTAGTGATTATCACAAAAACATTCTGTTGACACCACTATAATATTGGGGTCACCACAAAATTAATTCGTAGTTACTTCTAAACAACTTTGCAGGGAAGGCTTACTACAAAAAATTTCTTTCGGTGTGGACTGATACGTTAGTTATAAATTGTCGAGCGCAAATATTTAGTTAGTTCAGGGATTTAAATTGTTCATACTAAACACACGCGGATTATTCAGAAATTAATGAAATTGCCAAACAAAAAGTAATGATTTGTACTAATCATTTTGGGCTCTACTATACTCCAGAATACTGAGTCAAACAGTTGTTGAGTTGAACAATTCTCCGAATATCAGAGACTACTAAATGTCGCATGAATTCTTTCTCTACTAGCGAAACGTAAAAGGAAATATGTGTAGACGTTCAACTAGTTTTCACTATGACAGTAAGTGTAAGTGTGCGTAATGTTTAAAATAGCTGCAAACTGTCCACGAGAGATTCAGAAAGTATGCATCGCAGTTCTGTGTGCGCTAAAGAAATTCAGAATAATAACCTTTCTTCGCTTTCAATGCTGTGATATTTTTATCCTTGCATTTCAAGAGCGTGGCTAAAAAATAAGCCGTAGCAACTTCGCAAAAAATGTTATTTAAATGACGAGCTTCTTTGCCATTAAGTTCCGGATGGAGCCAACCTCGCGTTTCATTAGAGGCAGACGAGTCGGAGGAGATAATTAATTGGGCCGGGCTTGGGTTGCCTGTAGTACGCTCGACGTCATCTTAGGTCTGGCGACGTACCCGACGCGAGGAAGGTACGAAGAAAAAGAAGAGAGAGACTAAGTCGTTACTTGACAGCCTGCACAAACTCATTGCAACTAGAGAACATTGGCTCGTTACTCTATTTACTTCACTTTCCTTGTCTCCCCCTTTCCCACCTTCATACACTCTAAACTTGAATCAGAAACAAATGAACCATATCAGTAGTTTCAGTCCAAAATCAACAACTGAAGTTAATGAATACGTGTTGACTATTCATCGCATAAATTCTACTGATTTAAAAGTGATTTTTTCCCCTTTTTTTTCAATGAATTTTACCTTTGTGTTAATTGGATTGCAGTGAATTTTAAAGGTTCATCAGTCAGAAACACATTATTAACTAGACTTTCAGTGATAAGTATTAATTGTTATTTCACTCATTGCGACCACTGATTCGGTTTTAATGTGTGTCCACAGTCTTGACGTTAAGGATGGAGCTGACCCAAATATTTATTGTTCTATTCACTTTTGTGCAAAACAATTTTGGCAAATCTGTATCACAATCACACTGCAGCAGAAATAATTTTACTTTAAAAACTTGTTAAAGTCGTGCGTTGTGGGAGGTAACACGCATTCTGGTAATAAATATGACTGACACAACAGCGCTAATTCGGAATGTTCGAAAGATTTATACGTTCCCTGGTACAGCACTTACAGACTTTAGTGGCAGAAAGTTATAAAGACTAGTGGTTCCAGGTTTGTTTTGTAGACACTCATTGTGATATTTTTTTTTTTTTTTTTTTTTTTGCTGTATGGAAATATTCTATATTTCGTACATTTTGTACAGTGGCATATCAAAGTGCAGTTTTCCATAAAACGGTTTTACACAAGAATGGAAAACCAAGTGACTTAGGAAAATGAACTAATTCACACTTAATAATAGTGTCACGGGATACGTTAATACATGTATAAAAAGTGCACTGGTCATTCATTTGTATTTTCAGAAAATTGCTCACTTTGAAATTAAAAAATTGTCAGTTTCCTGGATTTTTTAAACATACAAAGCAATGTTCAATGCAGAATATAATAGTTTTATCCGTATTTGGGCTTTTATACGTAAACATATAAAAACAATGGAAGTTGTAAAATTTTCCTTACTAATAAAAATTTGTCACAATATACAGTAAGTTCTACAAAATCAACCACGTATCTTAAAAAATTAACACTGACTGACATATCAAACTGCAGCCCAAACCACTGAACCTAGAATCGTGAAATTTTTTGTGGGGGTTCCCTTCAGGTCGTAGGCGAGCACTAAGAAGGTCTGTTTCGAAATTCGACCTCTAAGGGGGTGAAAAAGGGTGAAATGTATTTCCGAAGAAACGTCGATAGAGCTCGAACCCGATGGCCTATCATCGTGATTTTTACTCTAATAGGACACTCATAAATATGCATATTGGTAAATTTAAGGATTTTTCGAAATTCAACATTTAAGAGGGTGAAAAAACCTTAAATGTGTTTCCGATTTACTACTGATATCAGTCGAACCCTTTCGGATAGAGAGATGGTATACATTTCAAAATGTTTCTTACGTAAATACCCAAAAATTAGTATTAGGATTATTTGAAATTCGACCCCCAAGCAGTAAAAAGAGGCAAAATGTGTTTTTTATGAATCGTATATATCTATGAAACACAATTGTTTATCGCCGTAATTTTTACTTTATAGGTTACGTATACAAATGTCTATGACAGGACTCCAAGACTTTTCTAAATTCTTAAATTAGGGGGTGAAAATACGTGAAATGTGTTTTCGATTATCCCTCCATATCTATCGAACCAATCGAGATATCGAAGTGCTCTTTGCTTTAAATTGATGCCATTAAAATATATTTTCCGTATTCGACCCTAAGTAGTTTAAAAAAGGAGTAAAGTGTGTTTTCGATTCGCAATCGGTATATATCGATTCCATTGATATTTATATAGTAACGTGATTTTTGTTTATTATTGATACTTACCTAAATACCTAAAAACCGATTTCAGGAATTTTCTAAATTCGCCACCTAAGGAAGTGAAAAGGAGTGAGACATAGTGAAAAGTGTATTCAATTAATCATCGATAAATCTTAAACCCAGCGGGATATTGCCGTGTTTTTCACGTTCAAGTGACACAAGTAAAATAGTCTAAAACGCGATTTAAGGGTTTTTCGAAATTCATTCACTTAGGTGGTGAAAAGACCTCGAATGTGTTTTAGATAACTCCTCGATATCTATCGAACCTGTCGAGATACACAGTTAATTTTTGCTTCAGGATGATGATTACAGAAATAATCGCAAAACTTTTTTAAGATTTTTTTCCATCGACCCATGATATCAATGTAACCAGTAGAGATATTGAGGTGTTGTTCGCGTCAGAGTGACGCTTACGTACAGTGTTGTTTACTGTAGATGGTATCAAACTATGCATATTGGGTTGTCTTACTTTGTTGATTTCTTGATGAAAAGCGTAAATATTTATTAAGGCCGCGGTGGTTCAACTGATGATAATAAGTACTTGCTACGAAAAAAGCAATGTCGACGTATTCGATATTCAATTTAGAAACAGACAACAGATAGGAAATTACTTTTATAAATATATTAAGTAATTAATATCATGAAATGAGTATATATCTATAAACACGGCATTACAGCCACATTATAACAAAACTAACATTAACAAAACCCTCAAATAATTCACAGAAATAAAATTGGTGTTCAGCAAACATGGTATACAATAACCTACACACCATAACCTTCAAGTTAATATAGAATATTAGTTGGACATACTCCATTGCGAAATAAATGACTGTCAAAAGAAAAACTAAAAATAATACAAGAAAACTTAAATAAGCAGAGTATGCTTTAGTCTAAACCACTTACACAGGAAACTGACAAAATTAAAAGAAAAATAAAAGAATAAGCCTTTATTATTAGCAATAACAATATTTTCAGTCAACAAAGAGTATTGAATTAAAAAATGTGTGGATCCCATTGATTAAAAGAGAAACAAATTTACAGTACAAAATAAACACAAACACTCAACCCACCACAACCAATCAGAGCCAACACATGCTGCGCGACCAATCAGGAGACAGCTCGTCTCCCATTGACTGAGCACGATAAGGGGCTTTTTACCCTATATAAACCCATGGTTTTTTCCAGTCTCCTCATCAGTCGCACTCGTGTTCCTGAACCCTGTGTGTCTACCTGATGACGGGAACAGATTCCAGTTCCCGAAACGTCGTTAATACTGACTGTTTGGAAAACTACTGTGTTTTGTTTCGTCTCATCATTTGTGTCGTTTGTTGTTTTTTTCTGTTTGTGTCCGACATCTTTGTGGTTTGTTTAGTCTCATCGTTGTGTTGTTTGTTGTATTTCTGTTTGGGTTTTTGTTTCGTCTCATCGTTGTGTCGCATGTCAACTTAGCTATTTTTATATTCTTGTTATTTCTTCTATTTTCTGTTTGTTCCTTGTTTTATCTGACCAGATTCCAGTTTTGGAATTTCATGTTGTGTATGTATCCTGATGACTAAAGCATACTCTGCTTATTTAAGTTTTCTGGTATTATTTTTAGTTTTTCTTTTGACAGTTATTTATTTCGCAATGGAGTATATCCAAGTAAATAAATCCAGCCATGCACTCCCATTGCACAGTTCTTTCAAAGATCATATAGAATATTAGGTTCCATAGCAGGTGCTTAACGCTAAGTAAAATTTGCAGCTCAGATATGCAGTTAACATTTTTTTTTTTCACAGCAAGCCGTTCTAAAACACTTATTTAGTTGGTAACTGGCCCTCACTGTAAGGTTCGTTTAAAAATTACAGTAAGCCGTTCTCTGTGAATTCACGTTAGCACACATAAAGAGCTTTCCTTGAGGCTAGCTAAGATGATGAGAGTTGGTGAGAGGGTTGGCCGGTCTTTTAAGGTGGCCGCCTATCCCACGCTTCAAATACGTTGTAGCGTGTTCGTAAACAGTTTTTTTCTACGAAAAAATTCCACGCGTACCCATTGTGCCAATGTACGAAAATAAATCAAACTTCAGACTAGGTCGCCACACTCATTAAAAACACTGTTTCTAAGCCTTCCAACATGGCTAAAAACGGCCTTTTCAGACTTCCATACTTCAAAATGTACTAACCGGATGTATGTGAAACTCAGATTGCGACCTGCACTGAACTTGGTTGCAGACTTTCCACCAATAGGCGACGCGGCATTTGATACGTGCTTCAAGGTCGACCTTACAGCTCCGTCGCTTTTGAGCCTCTCGCGTGTGGGTAGGCGGCGCCCTTAACAACGATCAGGTATCGAACCCAGGACCTGTATCACCTACACTGCAATATAGCGAAACGGCGTGCAACGGTATTTTAGATCACTTGCCTGACACTTTCAGTGGTGACCCGATCATTTGATTGGTGGGAAGTTTTAAGCAAAGTCTATTGCGTGTTTCTAGAGTAGGTAGGCCTACATACGAATCCCGTGAGTAGTTTTTCATTTATAACAGGTTGAAAATCTGTTTTATAACCATTTTGAGCGGCTCAAAAATTATTTTTCTTATGAACGTGATGTTTTTAAACGACCTTTCTATCATCGTTTAAAGTGAATTTTATTTTCGTACATTAACACAATGATCACTAGTGAAATAGTTTCGTAAAAAAATTGTGTTTACGAACAAACTGCAGCGCTTTTTAAGCGCTGATAGGTGAATCACTAAAGAATTTATGTTCATAAATCCAAGAAGAATTAGTGAAACGCTCTATATAAATTATATACGGATATTATAACGAAATTTCCTAACTAAAATAATAGCACGGCTTCATTTTTTCCTCTGATAATGGATGCGTAGTAAATTAAACAAACGTGACCCGTTAAGCATACCTCTTAATAATATCCTATTGTTATTACTCAATTTATTTTATCACAATCATAATAGACCTACTATAATTTTCCTTCATATTTTCTTCATTAAAAATGTTAAACAGTGTATTTTTTTCATTAATAGCCTATGTCAGCATTTTCTTTCAATGAAAGTGTTGGAAACTCTCTACTTGTGTAGATGGTTTAGTTGTTAATATAACGATAAAACATAAGTATTGAGTGAATATTCTGATATTGGGCAACTATGTTATGTTATGGTAATTCACTTGATGGTAGTTTATATTATTACGTTAAAGGGTACTTTTAAATTGCTTTGTTTGAAACCATGGTAGTAGAAATTACAGTAATAACATGTACAATTTTCCATTAAACATGTTTGTCCCCGGTGGCAATTAAACTTCTGCTGATGTTTTCATGCAATTTTGTCATAAAAGTAATTAATAAAGAAAAACGTATTATTGTGAAAAAAATATATTTTTAAAATTCTGTATGAAAATACGTTCAGAGGAAGAACTTACTAACTTGGGGTTCTACCCGTAAGTTCCAGAAGCTTGGTGTCGCAGTAACACTTATTCTGATTGGCTCAGTGAAATGAGCGACGCCTCTGCATCACAAAGGCATACTGCCAATTGTCATGAAGCAGATGTGCATAAATTCACGAAAACAATTTAATTAAGTTGGTGCAAAATTATTTTCAGAACAATGCAGTGCCTGTTGTGATGCACTACTTTCGGTTACCCTCTCCATACGCCATTTAGTTTGCATTCCCAAATTAGTGAGAAAACCTATAAATACAAGGTAACAGTGATCAAACTGTCGATAATGACCGTTGCATTAAAAGAAGAGTATTTTTGTAGGCGGTACCATTCTTCTGGTAAATTAGTAAAAAAATGTCCAGTGTTATAGTCTGTAATAACATGATTGTTTCTACAACAATTTGTCTGTGTATGCAGCAATATTTTCCGTAGAAGTCACAAAGAACATATTTATTTTACAGAACATATTGTTACTTCTACAGAACTGATTCTTGTGGGACCAATCAAAATAGTACAGCTTACAAAACTGAACCGTTGTCCCTACTGTATCAGAAGTAAAATACTTACAACAAGATTTTTACTTTAGTGTATAATTAAGGAGCAAACCAGACACGTCCACAAAAATCCGAAAATTAGTGAAACATATTTTCTATAAAAGTTAACTTACACGCCAATATACGTCCAGGGTGTCTAGAAACGGTCGTATAGTAAGCAAAGCACCCGAATCCTGGGCTGAATTGGAGACGAAAATGTTTGAGGCAAAGTGTTGTGCGATGACGTTTTACTTGCATAACATTGCAACATAGCACGAAGTAACGCCCTCTCTTCAGCACCACAGATATTTTTTTTATCTTAATACTACTGTTCCAGCCTGCACATTATGAGCACAGGTTCAAATCAAGATCAGTCCAAATGAAATTTTACGTTTACTGGGCGTAACATACGTAATATAATTAGAGATGATGGTACATCACGAAAATGTTTTGTGCCAACATGCCCTTAAAAACACTGTAGATTCTTGCAACAAATACGATTCGGTGACATAATTCTGACACGATGTAGCTGTCTGCAGACCAATAACAGGCATCAAATAATACAATAGCGGGATTCTTCTTGGCTCAGTCGTATGAGGTAACAGCTCCACGTACAAGCTAAAGCCAGACTGAACGTGTGTTGAAATGCAGCAAACAGTCAACTCTTCCCGCGATAAACTATCATCTCTAAATACAACATGTGGAATAGGAGCGCCAGTGGTGACATTCTCCGTGCCATGTTGCCACATTGTGCATGTAAAACGTCATCGTGTAAACATTTTGCCACTATCATTTTCGTTCCCGTTTAGCCTAGGATTCGCGTGGTTTGCTTACTGTACGGCCGTTTCAAGACACCCTGGATGTATATTAGTGTGTAAGTCATCAACTTTTATAGCAAATGTACGGAATCTTGAAACTAGTTACAATTGTCTTTAGAAGGCTGTGATTCTAACATTTCGTTACACGTTGTTTTTTTTTATTTAGAATACATCTTCAAATATATATTTATTTGGTTAATCTTCCAAAATACCGCATCAACCTTACATTTAGAAAACAGAGATGAGTGACAAAACGTAATCGTAATGGAAAAATACATAGAGAAACTTTCTGCTGCCGCTTCGAAATTTTGAGTGGTAGTTTTGGTTACATCGTGTCGCTTGCGTTGTCTATAAACGACTGAAATTTTGTTTCGTGTTTTACGAAATGCGTTTCTAACGTTCTTGCGTAGTTTATAAAGCCGACCTAACACGTTCAACTCGTATTCTGTAGAACCCAGGCCTTTTCTTAGCTTATTCCATCCTGATTTCAGTTTTCCGTGGTTTATTGATGGCGCTTCAGAAGAGTGTTCAGACGTGTCCTTGCACGATTAAGGACGTTGGACCCGTAAAAATTCAAAATTTTATATTTGTGCCAAACACTGGTCAACTTTTACACATCAGAAGACATGTCATTTCCCCAAATAAAAAAAAATTAGGTCCCATAGTTTTAGCATAATCACCTATCAAAGTTGCAAAATGGCAGTTGCGGTGTAGCCAAAATAATAAAAAATAATTAACTTGCAGAAACAAGATAATTCATATTAATTCTTAATGATGTGAGCTACTTCAAGACACTTTTGTGAACACAAAGCGATACGTTATTGTATTTTTAAAAATTTGATGAAAATTAGTAAATTTTTACATAACTTTGACTTTTAGCTACTACTGAAATTTTCAAAACTAACTTTTGTCAACCATGTCATAAAATGCATTGATACACTGACTATCAGTTATTGTAATGTCGAATTTATTAGTTAATTACTTTTTTTGATTTTGGCTACACCGCAATGGTCATTTTGTGACTTTGATGAGTGATTATGCAAAAACTATGGGGCCTAATTTTTTTTTTTTTATTTTGGGAAATGACGTGTTATCTGATGTGCAAAAGTTGAACAGTGTTTGGCACAAATATAAAAAAATAAAATTTTACGGGTTCAACGCCCTTAATCTTCCAGTTACTGTTCTTGTATAAGGTTGTACCTAATGATTCCTCTGTCAAAAAGTAATGAAGACACATTCAGGGCGAGCGTTAGAGGTTCTGAAGTGACGAGGCTATAAAGGCGACTTTGAAGTGGGCATCAAATGCGGCATTGTTACACAAGACAAGCTGAACTAGCGTGTCTAAGTTCCCCGCCTATCCATTTTTACAGTGGGAATTAAATTGGTGAATATATCATTTAATTGGTGGAGTTCGTAAGAAATCTCGGTACACGATTCTGTCTGAGTTTCGCATACATCCTTTTAGTACATTTTGAAGGACGGTAGTCTAAAAGGGCGGTTTTTAACTATTTTGGAGGATTTGAAACAGTATTTTAAATTACCATGGTGTCTTAACATTGACATTCCGTCCTTGTCCGATGTGAGTTTTCTTTTTGTACATTTGCGCAATAGGCACATGTGGAATATTTTGGCTAAAAATCTGTATTTCCCCGTAAATTACAACGTAATTGAAGCTAGTGGCAGGTGGCACTCATAAATAAACGTACCTACCTTAACTGAAGGTAGGAGTTGTGCTTCGATGCGTGGGACTTAGTCCTGAGTCTCACACATACGCATGCAAAAACATCCACACACACACACACACACACATATATATATATATTTATATATATATATATATATATATATATATATATATATATATATATATATATATATAGGATGTAACAGAAGTGATGGTCAACAATGCACAAATGGAAAGTACTGACCAAAAGAAGCTACAAATATCCAATAAACATGGGTCCGGAAATCAACCGTTGTCGAGATAGAACACATTGTTTGTTGCAGTTGATCAGTATGTAGGAACACATGGAATTTCTAATCTTTAAAGAAGGTGTTCAAAATGTTGCCCATGCGTCTGAATGCAACATTGAACTCGTCTCTGAAACGAGTTGCGAATCCTCTCAGGCAGTCCTGGTGTATTCT
>PNEQ01093008.1:37255-56285 GCA_003012365.1 Medauroidea extradentata | reverse complement strand
CCCCTTAACTACCGCAAACCTAAAGTTCCAGGAAAATCCTTCTATTTTACAGTGCAGTTCCACCGTCCCCGAACTATGCAATTGTGCCCCGTCCGCAGCCATGAAACTAGTAGAGTCTTCTGTCTTCATCTTCCTTTTAAGGGAAGTATCCAACTTCATCAACTCTCCCCAAAAATCCTCACTCACTACGCTTTTTGTCACTCCCGAATCCAGTAGCGCCCATTCTCGCGCATATTTACCCCCTTTGCCCCATGTCACCATTACTCCCTTACTCCCAGGAACACTACATCAGCGCGATTCACGAGTCAGACGGGCTAAGAGGTCGCGCCCTCCCCCTGCCCCCGCCCGTTTCCCGGACATTGCGCCCTTAAGTGGCCTACCTTATTGCATCTAAAGCATCGTCGTTCCTCTCCCCTGACCTGCGCTTTAGTGCATTCCCCAATCCAATGCCCTCTCCCCCCACAGTTCGCACATCTTCCTACTCTTTTAGGGTTGCTTTTTTCAAATGCAGTATCGGCTCCTTTCGTGCTTCGCTCATTTACTGCATAAACGTAGTTCCGGTTTTCCTCCTTCACCAAACGTTCCCCTTTTATTGTCGGAAACTCTCTGTAGTATTCCTTTCACGTTTCTCCGCGACCCTGAACTTCTACTGCTAATCTCTTCAATTCCTGCAAAGACATCGGGTAAGCGCACAGACTACACTCATTTCTCGTTACCTGCGAGAGATTTTCCATTATCAACGCAACCAACTCCTTTTCATCTCGCCTTTCACCTAATGGTCTACTATGATCGATTATCGACTCCACGAAGGCCGTGAACATCTCGTTCTGGCGCTGGAAACGTTCCACATAGCGCTTAACGTGTCTAAATCGGACACTAGACGGACAAATCCTACTTAAAACCCTTTCCCTGAAACATTCAAAGGTACTCGTGTCCTCCCTAGATAAGACTTCCGCCAATACTTGCGCTAACGGTCCTCTACATTTTACCGTGAGACCTACCAGTAAACATTTTTCCGGAACCTGATTCAAGTCCGTTATTCTTGTAAGTTTAATCAAGAAATCCAATACAGGCTCTATCTCCCAACTCTCGACGCAAGGCAGTGTTTTAATCAAATCCCTAGTCCACCTGTCATTATTCTCCTCATCTGTCACCGCCATTCCTAGCTCGCCTAAATACAGAACCAAATCCGAACGCCCTAAGCGATACAAAAAGTCGGAAGGTGCAGCCATGCCTCGCGACGTGTTTTTTACACTCAGTGAAGATCGTTATCAATTCTCTTAAGCTAATTAAGCTAAACCATATTCCTATCAAAGCCAATACTCGCTTTTCTTTGCTCAGGAATGCTACAGCCCCTGTCTAAACATAGTGGCGCAGTTAATTTGAGCCTGACTACCCAGACTCTTCTTACAAGGCCTAAGCCTATTCAACATTAACACCAACGAACAAAGTTAACAAACAAAGTTAAATGGGACTACTGTCCCTTGCATCTACTGACCTATGCTTATAGCTTATCGAGATTAGGGATCTACTCTTTACATTCCTGAGCAAGGAAGAAAACATTTTAGAACAAACCATGTATTGACATTTTAAGCACTCCAGATACAATATAAGAACAACCTAATCCCACATTGCAAATGTTTATAACACTTCGAAGCGAATGCACCACTCGCTACAACACTCTTTACACTCACTCGATATTAGAAAATGTCAGTTCCTTGTTTCGCGAGTATCACTTCAAAACACTGACAATGACAATAACATGCTTGAATACCCAAAGCAACAAGCGCGATTACAATTACCAATACGCACCAATACTTATAAATACATCTATCAAAGGTAGGTCAATGCACAATAGAAACGCAGATGCTATTTCTGCGTCTCCATTTATCCTCTGCGCACGAAACGTCCCTCGTACACTCTTCCTAACATAATCTCCCAGCCAACAAGCACATTAACTCAATAGTCAAATGCGAAGATTACCACTCTCGTCGATCTCCCGTAACGGAGAAAGCCTGGCAACCCATCCATTTCACAGGAATTCCTGTTACACCAGCGCTACTACCTCGTAGAGCTTAATCCCCCTCCAGCGGTGCCGCGCGGTGCGAAGTCGCGCACCCTAAAAATGTTTGTTAGGGCCTCTTCTGCACCAGCTAAATCAACCTGTCTATTTAACTCACCAACCGCCTCGGGCAGTATAGGTAGGTAGATACGTACGACTGCAAGACGAACCCACTCAAGTTTCGTGTTGCGTCTTACGCACATCGGTGACCAACAGGATACCACAACCCTTCGTGACTACTCTTCGGTACAGGCACCTCTCCCATCGAACGCTGGCCTCAGAGTGCCCTTCTCCCCGATGCGAGCAGCGCTCGCCTCCACCCGCGCGCCCCTACCGCCGATCGGCGGAACTAGCCTTCCCCCCCCCCAACCCCAGGCCGCTCTCCTCCATGGCCAGTGGAAGAGAGGAGCGGGGTGGGCGGGGGGACGCCAGCACCGTCAACCAGGGCAACCCAACTCCTAAATAATTCCCTTCACGCTAACCACAAGTCACTCACAAGAAGGAAGGGTGAAAAGACTCCCCCCAAAACTCAAAATTGAAGAAGAAACCCCCCCTAAAAGGAAATAGAAAAACTCAAAATACTCAAAACCCGGCGGGAGCCCGCTCACTAGATAAAACAATTGTTTCTAGAGTGAAATAACCTTTATTTTGTCCCAGTTATTTGAAGGGCCTGCCTGAAGTACTCTCATGCCTCAGTTGTCATTGTTATAATAAGTCTGGAATTCATGTGAATTAAATGGACTAGGTCTATCAGTTACTGAAGATCTCATAAAATCTGCATCAATAAATTGGTTTTTATCAAATGGATGTAGTCTAGTAACTCTAAACTCTATACAATATTTTTGGACATGAAAGCCTCTGTAAATATTTTTCAAGCAAGTTCACAAACATTGTACACTGCCTTAGGTGTGCCTGGATGGATGACTATCCATTTCTGTGCTACAGTGTTGAAGTATTTTGAATGGGAAAATAAACACAGACATCTAGAGGCTGCAGTTTATCACTACATTAGTTATGTACACCTAAAAGACAACACTAGTAATTTATACAATAGCATAATAGTCTAATACATCTCAAATATGAACTGCTGAACAACAAACATAACCTAAACAACAGTATTTTAAAGACTTTGGAGTATTGTAAGATATTTAACTATTGTTCCATGCCATTTTGAAAAATTAGCTCCTGTTTCACAAATTAATTATGTCACCACTTATACCACAACAATGCTGAACACTTTCTAACTATTTGTGTCAGATTCAAATCACACAGACATCCTAGATAGTGAATTTCATTCATACAAACCAATAACATAAACAGTCCACATAACTTGTTAGATTTAAAAATAATTAAGTTTTTCTTTATGCTAATACAGGATGTGTCTTGATTACGACCAGCATCTTTTGGGAGGTGATTCCTGACAATAAAATATTACTAAAACATATAGAGACTTATGGTCTAAAGCTATTATTAAGCTACATTACCTGTAAACTAAGATGTTTAAGAATGCTTTTGTGTACAGTAAATAAGGAACTATGTGTTATTAAGGACCAATTTTTTGTTGAATGAACGAAGCTGTTAAAAGGGTTTGTTTGCATTTTGTAAAATCATCCCACTAACATTAATAAATTGCTAGAGGTACCATTTTAGTTGTTCGAAGCGTGGTAACTTTGCATTTCAATCAACGTTTCCCGACGTTAAAAAAAAACCTTTCTGCGATACTTTTAGGGTACTCTGTTCCCATTGAAATTCATTTGTGAGTCTTTTTATCAAATGTTTATTCATAATGATTGTCGCTATACAACCTGTGTAATGTACGCTAGGTGTTGGACTACTACGCTGGAGCAGAGCTCTGCACATTCATTCAGTTGGCATTCAGGCTGTTTAAGTTTTGTCTATTATCACACATTCACCAAGTAATAACTGGAAAACAATAATAATAATATAAGTAATAATAATAATAAAAGTAATAATAATAATAAAAGTAATAATAACAATAATAATGACATACAAACAAAAATATGCTCACAACATAGTAAATTACAGAAGCTTACTTATTAGATGTACAGGTCTTCAACAGCCACTGGCATGATATTAAAGTTCACAGATTGTGAACAGTTGCATTAAGAGGGCAAGGTACATAATTCAACACTAAAAGCATTAGTCTATAACAATGTTTCTTGAAGCCAATTTGCGAAAATTAAACAATAGCAATCCTAGACAAGAGTTTTAGTCAACGTTTTAAACAAAATTGTTTTCAATGTTACGAACTTCTGAGGCACAATCTCTGACACCGGAACCTCGTGCATTTAACTGCGGAGCAAGAGATCACGCGTAACGAATTAGTAATTCTGGATAAATGTTCACTCATAATGTTGGCAAATACCATTATCTAGGATTGTCATTGAGTATTTTATCCATATTGGCTTTGAAAAAATGTAAAAATCAATTGATGTTTTCAGTGTTTATTTATCTACCACGCACTCCTAAGAAGCGGCGGCCTGGGATGTTGGCGCACAACTGGCAATGTCGTAGAAAGGATTGTCAGGTTCTAACGAACATGTTTGGTGTCTTCCAAATGAAGTTTATTTATTTAATTTGGTTTGGTGATTTAAAGTGCCTCTTGAATGAAACCCCTGATGAAAGATTACAGGAACTTTCTGCGTGAATGATGGGACTTCTGCAACATAATTTGAGGGTTCTCGATGGCCACCGCTATTGCATCTCATGTTGTGAAGCAGGAGTCAGTAGTTTGATTCCAATGCTTAGTACACACTAAAAGAAACTGATTTGGATAATTGAGTGGTTCGAAGTCTACACATAGTTCAGTTGGTGCTATTGTCATAACAACTTTCAGTGCATAACTGAGCCATATAAATCCCAAACATAATTAATTAAATAAATAAACTTTACTCAGAACACACCAAACATGCTGGGTAGAACTTGACAATCCTTTGAACGGCACCGCCAGTTGTGCGCAGAAATCCCAGGCCACCTCTTTAAGCAACTGTGTAACACAATCTATAAAAAGTTATACCATGCTAATGGCTGTTTTAAGACTGTGCATCTAATAAACTTCTGTAATTTACAATGTTGTGATCGTAATTTTGTTAATGATGTCATTATTATTGATATTATTTTCAATTGTTACTCTGTGAATGTGTGATAGCTGACACAACATATGGCCTAAACGCCAAATGAAAGAATGTGCAGAGCACTGCATTAGTGAAATAGACAAACAGCCTAGTGTACATCACACAGGATGCATACTGACAAGCCTTATTAATGAACATTTGAAAATACATACTACAAAATTAATTTAAATGAAAACGAACGCCCTAAGAGAGTCACACAAAGGCAACCTTTCTTGTTTTTTTTTTTTCAAGCTTTTCTTTCCTAAACTTTAAAAAAATTTATTGATTAACATGCACAGTTAGCAATTTTCCAACAATTAAAATGAGGCCTCTACGAATATTATTAAATTTAGAAGGATGATTTTACAAAATGCTAACAACACAATTTTAAAAGCTTCATTCAAATAAACTTTATATGAAAAATTTATCCTCAATATCATGTATTGTCTTACTTACATACACAAAAGCATTCCCAAGCATCTTACTCTAAGGGCGCATTACCTCCCTAAATAATAACTTTAGGCCATAAGTTTTTACATGTTTCATTACATTTTGTCATCAGAAATCAACTCCCAAAAAGTGTCAGTCTAATAAAAACTCACCTTGCACATTTTATCTGTAAGCCATAGATAAACTTCCTGTTGAATACTTGAGCAATATTGTATTTAGTTATCCCCCCCCCCCCCAAGTTTCATTTCCATGGCCAAGGAACAAACGGCCCCTGTCATTTATTTACATACACAGTAGTCTGCACATAAAACTAAATCACAATTAAAAATTTGCATAAAATACTCCACATAGTTAAAAAATACTTACTGCAATGTCGTCATGATGATGAAACTCAAAGTGGTTTATTTATTTTATTTGTTTTTATACATAAAAAAGCAATTTGTGCAAACAAAATTTTATAAAATGTTATTACTGTGGACATTCAAATGCCTTTCCAGAAATTACTGCAAAATAGTTCACTGCATTGATTGAAACAATTTGTCCTTTGCTGGAATTGTGAGTGGTTTGTTTCATTCATGACAAAATAATCCAAACAGGAAACCTTTATCTAATATAACATTTGCTGTACAATTGCAAAGTCTTCCGAATGTCTATAAATTGCTAAATTCATTGTCGGAACAATCGGCATACCAGTATCTAATGTTCAAAATGTTACTATTATTAGTTACATGAATTGTAAATAAAAACATACACGAAAATACAGCAAAAAAATTATATTAGAGTACTTAAAAATAATTCAAACTGGAAAACTAATTGCATGACCGCAAACTCTTCTGAATGTCTTTAAATTGCTAAGTTTGAACAACAGGCACGTCAAATGTTCAAAATGTTGATATTATTTGATAAAAATTTTACACTATGTATGCAGAAAATATAAAAAAAAAATTATGTAAGAACACACTGTTTATATTACAATCTTACCATAGTTGCAAATTCTTTACCCTAAATTACAGTGACATAACACACTAAAATTGCTGGAATAACATTATCTTCTAATTTTGCAATGCACATATATATAAACGTAATAAACATAAAAGTACTTCGACATAATGTTGCAACTATCCAATCAAAAGTTGCTCAAATTATAAATAATTTGGCAACATAGATGTCAATATACATATACTCAAGAACACATGTCCTGAAGTCTAAATAATTTCAGTTATGTGTCTGGGAAAAGCAACCATGATGCGGATCTGTTAAGCAGGGTCACTGTTGAGAATGGTAATGTAACCTTAGAGGAGTCACCCAAAGCAGGGCCGGTCATAGCTAAGGTCAGTGTGGAACGGGATGAGAATTCCGTAGAGAAATTCAAGGGAGATCGTGTCTGGGGCGAAGTAGTTGGGATTCTGAGTAAGCCGGACAGGGATTTGGACAACCCGTCTGTCAGTAAGTTATTAACTTGGTATTGTTTGAAAGATAGTGTGCTGTACAGAAAGGAAAGTCTAAATTCAGGGGGGTGGAGAGTTTGGGTACCAAAGGTTTGGGTTAAGGAGTTGATAATGCATGTTCACAAGTCAATAATGGGACACTTCGGTGAAAAAAAACCTACTGGTTGTTGCAGCAGAGCTACTACTGGGGTAATATGGTAATATGGCAAAGGTCGGTGAGGCAGTGTGTCAGTTGCTGTGAGTTGTGCCAAAAGGCCAAGTCCCCAAACAGAAGTTGGGAAGGGCCATGGCAGGGCTCTTGGACCTGCTGGCTGTAGACTTGTATGGACCTCTGCCAAAGTCACGAGATGGTGTTAACCACATCTTCGTGGTGCTCGATGTATTTTCAAAATACTTAGTCTGTTATCCTCTTAAGAGAGCAACGGCCGCTGCTCGTGTCAACGGTCTAGTAAACAATCACTTTCCGCAGCATAGTAAGCCCAGGCAGATCATCAGCGACCATGGCACACAGTTTAACGCGGACGTGTGGCAGTGGGAACTATTATGGCTGGGCGTGGATATACTCTATTCTTCTGTTAGGCATCCCCAGGGTAATCCTGTGGAAAGTTGCATGAGAGAGATAGGCCGTCTCCTGCAAACCTATGTCACTAACACCATAGTAGCTGGGCAGAAGCCATCTCTTTGTTGAATGATTTTCTTAATCTCCACATTCACTGCAGCACTGGCTTTGCACCATCTGAATTGGTCACTGGTGAAGTTGCACGTGATCCTTTTGCCAGGGAACTGAATTTTCCAATTGAGGCATCCCCATTGAGAAGAGAAAAATTGAAAAAAGTGAGGGCTAAACTACAGGTAAAGGCTGAAAGGAGAATCAAGCAACAGGGTGTAGTACGCAACAGTTTCAATGTTGGTGACAAGGTCTTGTTAAGAGTTGGGGAACGTAGTGCCTCCCAGGATCAGGAGATATAGAAATTTTTCCTCCTTAATGATGGCCCTTTTGTCTTCTTAAGGAAAGCTTGACCTAACTCATGGGAATTAGGTAATATGTCACCAGAAGGAGGTGTTAAAGGAGTATAGAACTCGTATAATTTGAAACCCTTTAGATGTATGTAAAAGGGATAATCGTATGTGGATGTAGAATTGTTGGTATTGTAGTTGCAGTCTACAGATGATTTGTATTACGGTATATATGTGACATTTTGAGAGATTTGTTAATTTGAGTTTCACAATACTGAGTCATGGTTTAATAACAACGTGTTCTTGATATCCTGCTGTATCTTTTTACTATGAATGTATATCTATATTTTGGTGTAATGTGATGAAAATACCATAATATTACTATTGAATTGATATGTGTATTTTAAGGTATTAAGAATGCCAGTTGTGTGGAGGTAAGGTTGCGCCTTTGAAGTACGTTAATGTAACATCTTGTTTGATGATTTTTGTAGTTTTTTTACTTCTTTGTGTGTCTGCTGTGGTGTTTACATCAAGAGAGGTGTGTGTTTTGTATGCCCTGATTGGCAGGGTAACTTGTTGCGCATACATAAGTTGTTTGTGTGTCAGTGTAGCTGCTCTGGCTTGGATGAATACAAATAACTGTTCAATTGAGCCACAATCCTAACAATCTGGAGGAGTTGAGGATATAAAGATTTTGAACTGTTACATTTTTTTTCTCACTCTCTTGTTTCGCTATAGTGTTAATGGGGAATGTGAGTGAGTGAGAGATTTTGGTCAGCGCTTAACATTGAGGTCTTTAGCGCTGGTGAGGGGTGACGTGATGTGAGCATGGAGCAGCGCCAGAATGAAAGGGCGGGGGAAACGGTAGATCCCTGAGAAAACCCACCGACCAATGGCATCATCCGGCACAATTCCCACATGCGAAAATCCAGAGACCGACGCCGCCGGTAATGGGGAATGTAATGTACACGTAAGTCATGGTCTTGGGCTGGATGTGACCATTTTATATTTAGCTCTGTGCCTTGGGGTATTGTAAAATTTATCAATCTTTGTTTTGAAAAATTTTCCTGGAGGATTGTAAGGTACCAGACCCACCAGCCACCTATTTATCATTCTTTCTTGGCACCAGATAGGTGGGATGTCCCTGAAACAAGAAAGAAAGTGTGGACCTGCTCGATAGTGTGGTTGGAACAGATCGCTGGTAATTGTGTCTCCTTATAATACCATGGTTGCCTGGCTTATCCTGACCTTGTGTCTAATGTAAAACTGAGAGATGAACTTGTGATTATGTATATCAATTGCCTATGTGTTTTCTCAGTAATCTTCTGATAAGACAACAAGAAGATGGACTCTCATGTGCAAATCATTTTTTTTAAATTTAATTTAATTTATGACTGTGAGCTATAATTTTAAACACAAGCTTAACTGGATTGTTCATAGCGATAACTGTTTTAGTTCTAATTACTGTAATGACTTTATAATTTTTTTATTTTAATTTGCACTAATGAAATGATGGACATTTGAGACTGAATTAAGGGTTATTTTATTTGTTGAGATTTATTTAATTACTTCTGTGGTAAACTTTACAGAATTGGTAGTGACCTAGTTGTTAATGTCCTGGCCGTTTGTTTTTTGTATCCTTCCGCCGGCTAGAGGGTGTTTGTAAATAAATATTTATCTTTATAGACAGATAATTTACCGTTGACCCAAAGTTAAAGAGTCAGCGTTTTAAATTAGGAATCTTTAATTGTAGAATATTTTAAAATTTTTTAAGTAAAGTAGTTCTCGGAAAGACGGCAGGCAGGTGGGGGGCCTGGAGGCTGGCAACATGTCTTCTGTGGTTGGGGCAGCGTGGAGCGAGGGTCCAGCAGGCTGTGTGCTGCTGGGGCCTGAGAGATCCGTGTTTTGTTTCATAGTATTCAGACCCAATGAGCCGGTAAAGTGATTTGTGCAGAACGTTCTGTTGTACTGAGTTCCTCTGTGAGAATTCAAGGGATTTTGTTGTCCGTGCGTGAGAGGATAATTTATTTTTCTTGTTACTGCGACCACGTGGGATTTTGTAACTCGGGGCACGGAGAGACTGAAAGGGCTTTCCTATCAATGGGATTGGTAGTCCAGAACATCACAAAACGGAACTTATTTTATACACCTGACTCGCCGACTCGTAACTCTGGGAAAGGTCAAGTGTGTGTGCGTAAAAATCGCAGTGTTGGGACTTCATCACTACCGTACCTTAAAGTTGTGTGCCATGTTCTAAAGACTTACGAACTGTTCAAACCGAATCATTTCACGAATAAGAAGCACTACAGCAAGAACGTTGTCGTTTTCCTCTATCCACCTTCATATCTACGACACCCATAAAGATCTTTGTTTCTACAAAAAAAAGATATGCTGCGGCCACACTAATTTCTCAAAATGTTGTAAGTTGTATGCTATTACATAGAGTGGCGCCCAAAGTGGGGCCTCAGACGGAATTATAATAGGGAAGAGTGTTCAGCTGGAAGTAGAAAAAATTATGAGTTATAGATAAGAAAACAGATGCCGTGGGACAACGCACTGAGAGTAACCTTCACCGAACTTTGCCCGAACGCGGTCGAACTTAGCCGACTGCCGCCAGCTGATCGCCAACGCCAGTAAAGCATTGGAGACCAGACGTTCAACAGTAGTTGTCCTGTGTGGAGGAGTGCAGTAAAAGCCACCCTGCAACTTCTAGGGCAGGTAAGCCACGCATAAATCTGGGCGACAGAAGTAGGCAAATGCAGGGACAGTAGTTGATGAATTGTATTTAGTGCAATGTTTTGTTTGCTTGTGTGTTCAGCCACCTGCCAAACTGGGTACTAATTTAACTTTACCCTCACTTTGTAGTGCATACTATGTTATTTTGTAATTTTTTTTATTTACTGTGTTATTTTGGCAATTTGTTCATGATGAACGAACCGTGAGGGCCGCAAGTAAAGGTGTACAGAGAACAGATGTGTGTAGATGTATGTATCCACTTTCTTTTGGGTACTCTGTACATGAGTTCCAGGATTATATGCAGTATTTTTGTTTCTTTTGTCAGAGTGTAACAGTTTTGCTGTTTGTTTTGTTTGGACGATTCAGATTGCAAATATGAGCATATTAGGTGATTCCCAAATTGAGGCTGTGGTACAGGATGTCACAGACAAAGGGGATGATAGTGTTAATGGTGATACCGAGCAGGACAGATTATTGTCACATGGTGCATTGTTTAGTCTAGGGAGTTCCGAGAATAGCTTGGAGAATGCACATACGTCCCAAATAACACCAGAGATGTTGAACATGCAGGCCATTTTAGATATTAACCGTGCTGCAACACAGAGTATGATAAAAGAAATTACTGCGGTAATGTGCAGGGATTCGGATAAGCGAACGCAGGAAATGATAAAGGAAATGCGAGCAGAAATGCGGAGGTGATTGCAGAAATCCGGGCAAACCATGAGAAAGGTATGGGGAAACTGAGTGAGAGATGGGAGTGAGACCGAATCCGGGCTGAAGCTGAAAGGCAAGCAGAAAGCGAAGCAATTGACAGGTCCATCAAGCAGGTTACTGCAAGTCAGAATGAGTTACGGAACCAAGTAGACAGTTTTGCCACTGAAGTTGAGGAAACATAAGTTGAGTTAGTTAGGACCCAGGATCGCAGCATCACGCTTGAAAATGCTGTAGTGGGGTGTCAGAGTGTGATTGCTCAACAAGAAAAGAGAGTTAACGATTTAAGAACAAAGTTTTCAAGTGGGTTAAAACATTGCGAAATGCAAATGCGTGATGAGAACGGTGCCAGGGAAGGTCAGTTTCAGTTGGTTTTGAACGCCATGGGAAAGAGCATGGCAGAGCATGAAAAAAAGTAGTGTATCAAGACAGAAATGCTACTGAGAAATGTGGTGGCGCTCAGGTCATCCGGTTGGGACAGCTATACAGAGACTGTGATACACCGAAGTTAAGAGGGGATAAGCAGGAGCATCCTAAAAACCATATTGAGAGACTGAAAGAGTTTTTGGAAATCAATGATTGTAATTGTGGGGAGCAGATGATAATAGCATAAAGGTCAATTTCGGGTAAATGTGAGAATTGGCTTAAGCTGCGAGAAGGCAGCATTAAGTAGTTATGCAGAATTCGAAACGGAGTTCTTAAAAGAGTACTGGAATGCGAGAAGACAGGGGAGCGACAGGGTGGAGCTGTACTGAGGGCAATGCCGAATTAGGAGAGTTGGGAGAGCCATCTTAGCCATGCTGTTGAGCGATCTTACGTTTTATGATCACCCATTGGAGGAGGCAGATGTGGTCATACTAGTCTACTCACAGATGCCTCCAAAAGTACAGCATATGTTAATAGGAAAAGAAATTAACATGGTTGAACAGTTGAAGACTTTGCAAGCAATGGATTGTATAGGTGAGGTGGAAGGTAGAGTCTGTAGGGGTCACTATGATACACGTACACAACAGGGCCATTCACCTTTTTACACACGTCACAGGATGCGGGGATATGTGGATGAAAGGTGTTATCACCGTGGGAATGAACAGGGTGAATCGGGTGATAATTGGGGGGTCGCAACATAATGCAGCATCAGCTTCATGTGACACGATAGAAAACACAAACAGTGGACAGGGCAGAGGTAGGCCAAATCAAAATCATGTGAACCATACAGGGAACCGCGGTTCGGAAAACGGGGTAGGTCGTACAGCTTAGGTAGCCAAGCTGGACCGGCTGACACACCGCCAAATTCGGTTGGCCGCTACTATTTTCACAAATCAGAGAGAGTTTTTGCTGGAGGAGAGGGAGCAAGGCGAGCATTGCAATGTTGTGCCAGAATTGTTATGCAAGTTGGAAGACAGGGATGTTGTCGTCTTATTTGATTCTGGCTCAGAGGTGTCTGGCATCTCTCAGCAGTTTTTGACCACTTAAGTGGATACTGTCCTTCCCACTTTGCCTGTGCCACAGCTGACTTTCATTGGTGCTACAAAGGGAAAAAGCAAAAAGGTCAACAAACAGACTTTCCTGAAACTGACAAATAATGGTACTGAGAATGAGGCTGTGTGTCTAGTCATTCCGCAGTTAACCAGGGACATTATCATCGGGACTGACTTTATGCAGACCCATAGAATGGTAGTGAGCTTTGTTGAGGGGACTGCTGTCAGCCTTGGGGGCAACTCTGTTTCTATGCTGAGGCGTGTGGATAACTCAAACCAACTGACAAAGAGTCCCTCCATCTGAATTGTGTTGATGAAACAGAGTTAAGCGAGGCAGGGGGTACTCTGGTTTGGGGTTTTGGTGGATGGGAAGTGGCAGTGAACTTTGTAAGTGTCAGCAGTGCAGAAGATTGGGAGGCTACACTGAATGATGTATTACGTGAGTGTCAGACAGACAGTTGTGAAGAACAGGGAGCAGTGAGGGCTTTACTGTGCCGGTATCGTGATGTATTTTCTGACGAGCCTGGGTTGACCAACCAGTAAGTTGCCAGGATCCCTGTCACCGACGATTCACCATTCAAACATCACACTTACCCAATTCCTTAGGCATGTAGGGAGGAGGTTGAAAGGCCAATCAACGATATGGAATGACATGGAATTATGGAAAAGGGAAACAGCCCATTTGTGAATCCATTGGTCTGTATGCGCAAGAGAGATGGTTCTGTGAAAGTCTGCATTCATGCTCGCGGAATAAATGCAAGGATTCGGCCTGATCACCAGTCTCATGTCGAACCGGACGTGTTTCAGGGTACCAAATCTATAAGTACTGCCGATTTTGTAAAGGGGTTTCGGCAGATTCCTCTCCACTCTGATAACAGGAGATTTACTGCCTTCCTATACAAGGGTAGAAGTTACCAATTTTGTGTCCTCCCATTTGGCCTGACTAACAGCATCGGAGAATTCTGCCGGCCCATGGATACCTCCTTGGGGCCGGAGGTCAGTTCTGTTGTACAGGTGTGGATGACCTGTTGGTTGTAAGTGAGGATTTCGATGAACACACTGGACACTTGTAGAGGTTGTTCGAAATGCTAAACTGTGGGTATGAAGTTGAACCTGTGTAAGTCAAAGTTCTTACGAGCCGAGGCAAATTTCTTGGGTTTTGTCTTAGATGCCCAGGGTGTTAGGCCCGATCCCAGTAAAGCCAGTCTCATCCACGACTTTCCAGTACCTCGTAACGTGAAGAAACTCAGGAGTTTATTGGGTATCTCTAACTTTTACCGCCAATTTGCTGAGGAGTTCTCTAAAGAGGTGGCTCCACTCTTGGAACTCTTAAAGAATTACAAGGTTTCGGCCAGTGTCAAGTCAGTTCCGAGACAGCTAACATGTTGTTTACGAGTAAGTGTATCATGTAACATCCTGACTTTGGCAGCACTTTCTTTGTAAGCACGGATGCATCAGGCTATGGGCTAGGGGTTAAGTTATTTTAGTATGGATTTGATGGTGAGGAGAAGTTGTTGGCATTCATGAGTAGAACTTTGACAGGGGCTGAGCAGTCATACACCACCACTGAAAAGGAATGCCTGGCAGTTGTGTGGGAACTCAAAAAGCTTAGGAGTACCTTGTTGGGCCACCAGGTGGTTGTCCTATCAGATTACCATAGTCTGGCTTACTTGAAATCTAGTAGGCTGATGGGTAGCAGGCTCATGAGATGACTTGGAGATAAGGTATATGTCGGGGAAAAGCAACCATGATGCGGATAAGTTAAGCAGGGTCATTGTTGAAAATGGTAGTGTAACCTTAGAGGAGGGTATTTCTGTGGCACAGAGGGGAAATTGTGTCTGGGGCGAAGTAGTTGGGACTCAAAGTAAGCTGGACAGGGATTTGGACAACCCGTCTGTCAGTAAGTTATTAACTTGGTACTGTTTGAATGATAGTGTGCTGTACCGAAAGGGAAGTCTAGATTCAGGGGGGTGGAGAGTTTGCGTACGGAAGGTTCGGGTTAAGGAGTTGATAATGCACGTTCATAAGTCAACGGGACATTTCAGTGAAAAAAAACCTACTGGTTGTTGCAGCAGAGCTACTACTGGGGTAATATGGTAATATGGCAAAGGTCGGTGAGGCAGTGTGTCAGTTGCTGTGGGTTGTGCCGAAAGGCCAAGTCTCCAAACGGGAGTTGGGAAGGGCAATGGCAGGCTATCATCCCTTGCACCTGCTGGCTGTAGAACTGTACGGACCCCTGTCAAAGTCACGAGGTGGTGTTAAACACATCTTAGTGGTGCTCGATGTATTTTCAAAATACTTAGCCTTTTATCCTCTTAAGAGAGCAACGGCCGCCGCTTGTGTCAACCGTCTTGTAAACGATCACTTTCCGCAGCATGGTAAGCCCAGGTGGATCATCAGCGACCATGGCACACAGTTTGCCACAGTCATGTGGAAGTGGGAACTGTTATGGTTGGGCATGGATATAGTTTATTCCTCTGTTAGGCATCCCCAGGGGAATCCAGTGGAACGCTGCATCAGAAAGATAGGCCACCTCCTACGAACTTATTGTCACGAACACCATACCGTATTTGTCGGCATATAGGACGACCCCGCATATAAGACGAGTCATGGTTTTGAAGGTACAAAATCTTGAAAAAAAGTAAATTACTAATTTTGAAATTCCCGACAGAAAAATATTTTTTTCCTTTGCCAGAAACATTAAAAATTTCATTTAAATATTTTCAATGCATTTATTACCGTCATATAAACATCATAGTAGACACATAAACGAGTAACATTGGCTACTACTGCCCTCCGCGCGCCCAAGAGCCAAGGAAATGCACGGCGGCGGCCGGCAATATCTCCATTTGCCGGCAGGTGTGCGCGACTTGGCAACGCCGGACATAGGCACGCCGGGCAACAACAGCTGCTTGCAAAGTCATCGCATTCCTGTGCGCTGTTGTCCGCCAGCCTAGCGCTAGACAGAAACATGAATGTGTGGTACAGTACCTAGATCCTCATTTTTTCTGCCCGAGAGTCTTGTGCTTGGATGAAATCTTGCGGACCTAGATTCTCGTTTTCTCCGCCCGAGAGTTGTAGGCTGGCGAGACAAAGTATCTCGGCACGCGCTCGCATCAATCGCCGCTTCGCTGCGAGGAAGTGTCCTTTATTATGAATGACACTCATCAAAATTTTGTACCGTAAATTTTATTAAAATAAACGGGGCACTCGTTTTCATTTGTGACGAAAAATGCAATTCCTTGCAACATCATACAACTCCACAGTTTATACCTTAGCATTCAAATGAGTTTTGGTTACCAAATATTTTTGCACCCTCATATAAGACAAGTAGCAATTTTGAGGGCCGAAAATATGTAAAAATTGTCGTCTTAATATTTTAATTTTTTTTAAAAGAAAAGTAGTTCCCAAAAAGCAGGCAAGTGGGGGGCCTGGAGGCTGGCAGCGGGTCTTTTGTGGTTGGGGCGGTGCGGAGTGAGGGTCCAGCACGCTGTGTGCTGCTGAGACCTGAGAGATCCGTGTTTTGTGTCATAGTATTCAGACCCAGTGATCCGGTAAAGGGAGTTGTGCAGAACGTTCTGTTGTACTGAGTTCCGCTACGAGAATTCACGAGATATTGTTCTCCATGCGTGAGAGGATAATTTATTTTCCTTGTAACTGCGACCATGCGCGATTTTGTAACTCCATGCACAGAGAGACTAAAATGACTTTCCTATCATTGGGTTTAGCAGTCCAGAACAACACAAAAACTGAACTTATTTTATACACCTGACTCGCCGACTCATAACTCTGGGCAAAGTCAAGTATGTGTGTGTAAAAATCGCAATATTGGGACTTCATCACTACCGTATCTTTAATTGTGTACCATGCTCTAAAGACTTACTTTAACGTGTACGAACTGTACAAACAGAATAATTTCTCTAATAAAAAGCACTACAGCAAGAACGTCGTCGTTTCCCTCTATCCACCTGCATATTTACGACACCCACATTTGCCCTAGATAAAAATCTTTGTTTCTACAAAAAAGAAAGCTACGCCACAGCCACACTAATTTCTCAAAGTGTTGTAAGTTGTGTGCCATTACAGTACGTGAGTCGATCCACTTTCATATGCTAAGTAATGGTTGTGATTCCATCTTAAAATTAGCTGTAATAATGTAAAACTAAATTTAATATTAATGATGTTTCAAATATTTGCACGTTTTGTCGCAAATTATTTTACATGGTTCGTTGAAAATCAATAAACAATTAATGATTCACTACCAACATTTTGAATTAACAATAACAACCAGAATGAAGGCACAGGAAACGAAATTGCCGACTTTCAGGAGTGGTCAAAGTGAGGACTTCGCTCTCACCGTTGAAGTACAGTGGAAGGAATGCTAGGATGTAGAAGCATAGTGGAACAAATTACTGAATATCTCATGGTCTTGGTTACAAAAGTGATTGACCACCCTGAAGCAAATGTGGGATTTAATACAAATTCACACAAAGGTGTAAAAAAAATTCATGAACTTGATTATGCCAATATGTAAGGAAAGACAGTGACATTAACTGGATTGTTTGCCCATGTTTGGTATAATAGATAACAAGAAGATTACAAATAAAATAGAAAGAGTTGTGCACAAGTACTCACAGGATGGTACTTGCAGATAGAAACACACACACATAGGACGAACACATTTCTCCGCGGACGCGCGGTCACGTTTCGCAGACTACATCTACTTCATCAGGTGAGTGGAGGCACACTGAAGTCTATTGTCCAGCGGTGGTTGGTAATCAGTACACCTAGCAGCCAGAGGGCGAACTAAGGTGCGGCGGGAAGTTTGAAATAAGGGTTTGTTATCTGAGGTTAAGGCCAGGTGGCTGTCTGGATTTTGTAATGTATTGATGTGCCAGTTCCCAGCATCTTAATTCTGCTTTGTTTTTGTTATTCAACTGTGGTAGAGCCCTCACCACTCTGGTTGTATAACAGGAATCAAAGTTGGAGTTATGAAGTGATGCATGTGCAGCAACTGGATTCTCATGTGGATCAACCTCCGCTCCAGCTATGGCTTTTTTGGTGTCAGCTCTGAGGCCATTCATCCTCTGTCTGAGAGTGTTGGTGGTTAGGCCGATATACTCTGCATTGCAGTGAGTGCACTGTAGCTGGTAGATGAGGTTTTCAGTTGCACAGTTGTAGCTTCCTGGTATGGAGCAGGTTTGATTAGTCTGTCTGCTATTGAATGATGTGGAAGGTTGATGTATTATATTCTGGAAGCAAAAAAACAACTGGAAGAGTCCACCACTTACAGACAACTGCAAGAGGACCCAACAGCAGAATTCCGCGATCAAATCCAACACTTCCTAAATACCCAAGGACCACTTCAGGGGCTCTCCCACAAATCTGTACAGCTTCTCACACCAGACAACCCCACTACACCTGTTCTGTACCTACTACCCAAGATACATAAAGAACAACGGCCACCCCCAGGACGACCCATTGTGTCTGGATGTGGCAGCCCGACAGAAAGGATCTCGGCACTGGTGGATGCTCACCTCCAACCTTGGGTTCAGCTGCTTCCCTCGTACATCCGAGACACCAATCACTTCCTAGAACGCCTAAAAAACCTGAACATCCCATCCCATGATGCCTACCTGGTAACCATTGATATAACATCTCTCTACACCAACATCCCCCATACATCAGGACTATCTGCCATAGAACATTATTTGAACCAGAGACCCCCAAACAGCAAACCGTCCACAGCTTTCTTAGTTGAATTGGCCAGACTCACTTTAAATAATAACAACTTCAGATTCCAGAACAACCATTACCTGCAAATCAAGGGTACTGCCATGGGCACTCGCATGGCACCTTCCTATGCCAATCTATTCATGGGCAAACTTGAACACAATTTCCTGAGCCATCAGCCTATCCATCCACACTGTTGGATGCGATTCATAGACGACATCTTCATGATCTGGACCTCTACCGAAGACAGCCTTCTCACTTTTCTCAACAACCTCAACTCTCACAGCCCATTAAAATTCACCTGGAACTATTCAAAATCCC
>PNEQ01093008.1:18026-37155 GCA_003012365.1 Medauroidea extradentata | reverse complement strand
ATCGCTACTAGAGCCAAACACATATGTTCCACCCAAACAGACCTTAACAAACAGTGTGAACAAATAGCCAAGGCCTTCATAAACAGAGGTTACCCGAAATCACTGGCACATGAACAAATACAGCGAGCCACTACAACTAGTGACGACTCAACCAAGCTTGGCAATTCTGAAATCCCCCTGGTTGTCCCATACCATGAAGGTCTGCACAAACTCAAAACAATACTGAACTGTGGGCACAAAATACTGACCTCCTCACCACTCACCCAAAACTTGCTCACTAAACCACCAAGGCTGGTATTCAAACGTCCCCCCAACCTCCGTAACAAACTGGTCCGCCCCAAACTGCCAGCCATTATCACATCAGATGATAGAACCACCCCCAGGGGTTCTCACTCTTGTAATAAACCACACTGCGGCTCCTGTGCAATACATCAACCTTCCACATCATTCAATAGCAGACAGACTAATCAAACCTACTCCATACCAGGAAGCTACAACTGTGCAACTGAAAACCTCATCTACCAGCTACAGTGCACTCACTGCAATACAGAGTATATCGGCCTAACCACCAACACTCTCAGACAGAGGTTGAATGGCCACAGAGCTGACACCAAAAAAGCCATAGCTGGAACGGAGATTGATCCACATAAGAAGCCAGTTGCTGCACATGCAGCACTTCATAACTCCAACTTTGATTCCTGTTATACAACCAGAGTGGTGAGGGCTCTACCACAGTTGAATAACAAAAACAAAGCAGAATTAAGCTGCTGGGAACTGGCACATCAATACATTACAAAATCCAGACAGCCACCTGGCCTTAACCTCAGACAACAAACCCTTATTTCAAACTTCCCGCCGCACCTCAGTTCGCCCTCTGGCCGCTAGGTGTACTGATTACCAACCACCGCTGGACAATAGACTTCAGTGTGCCTCCACTAACCTGATGTAGCAGATGTAGTCTGCGAAACGTTGTGACCGCGCGTCCGCGGAGAAATGTGTTTGTCCTATGTGTGTGTGTTTCTATTTGCAAGTACCATCCTGTGAGTACGTGTGCATAACTCTTTCTGTTTTATTTGTAATTAGTAGCCTAGCGGCCTTTCCTGCCATTATCCAGATAACAAGAAGAAATACACTAATGAGCTGGTAGTGCAGCTTGTGAAGCAATTGACAAGACATTTGCACTGTTGACTACCTCAGTTTTCACGTATCTTGAAAAAGTCCCATACAATGTGTACTTACTTTTCCCTAAGGAATCACATCCCAGAGTTTAGGCTGCTTATTTCCTTAAACCCTGTACAAACAATTTCAAAATGGTGGTCATGTTTATAGTTTACATTGTTAGCATGACATCAGAGAAAACATTTTTCCAAAATTCATCACACTTAGTATACAAATAGTATATACTAAACCTTCTTGCCTATTGTCTATTTCTTTCACAGTTTTTCGAAAGAATGGCCATGCTTATATTTTTCGCATAATACGACATACACAGAATAAGTCTGAAAAACCCTGACAAACTCCAGCAGGTGATTCCTTGTGAAAAATAAAGCAGGAAATATATATAAGACACTTAATACATATCAGTAATATTAAAGGAGCAATTCACCTTCAAAAATCAAATTTTAAAATTTTAATTTCCCCACAAATCTAACACTGATCGAAGTAAACTGACAATACTCAAGACATTAATTCATGACAATACGGCAGACAATGTACAGTAAATGCCAGTTTATACCTCCAGCCCTTACGAAAATAAAAGGGGTGGCCATCTTTAAATTGCTGACAACTTTTTTAGCATCAGGATAATCTAACATTTAGAAGTTAATTATTGTGTAATGTGACTTTAGTAATAAAAAAGGTTCTTATGTAGCGACTGTATAACACTGCGTACATGAGCATTCGTTTTATCCCACCGCGCCGCACAAATGATAGTGGATGTTCACTATAAATACAGTGTAACACCCTAAATAGCGTACATAATCGTAACCAACACCTGTCAGAGTTTGTCTGCGTTTTTCAGACTGATCCTGTATAAAGCACTAGTTTTCTTAAGTTCAATAAACTTGGTAAACATATGTTACATACAAAGCTGATTTGACTATTGTGAAGTTTGATAATTCTTTGTTCATACTTCCAAAGTGGTGGCCATTTTTACAATTTTAGCATAATATGACATCCACTGAATTATTTTGTCAAAATTTCATTGAACCTAGCCCATATATGCTATACACAAAGCTGATCTGACATTTGTGTATTTTGTTCATCCTCTGTTCACATTTTCTTAATGATGGCCACTTACATATTTTTTTTACCATAGTACGACACATCAAAGAAAATATTTTTTTTTTTTAATTACATTCATCCGATGTTCGCATTTTTAATGGTAACCAATTTCACATTTTTAGTATAATATGATATAGTTAAGGAATCTTTTTCGAATTTCATCAAACTTGGTATACGTGTACTACGTTACTTTGTAAGCTGAACTGACTTCTGTGTATTTTGTTCATCAGGTTTTCATAATTTGTAAATGGCAGTCATTTTTATATTTTTATCAACATATGACACATATCTGAAGTAATATTTTTCTGAATTTCATCAAACTCTGTGCACATATACTACCTACTAAGCTAACGTGACTTGTGTATTTCATTCACTCTATGTTGATATTTTCAAAACAGCAGTGAGGTTTATATTTATAGCATAATAATGACATACCCAAAGAGATATTTTACTAAATTTTGTCAAACTTGGTATACATACATTTATTTGTGAGCTATCTTGACTTTTGCGTATTTTGTTCATTTCGTGTTCATATTTTCACACTGGTGTGCATTTGCACATTTTTTCCAAACACACAAACTATCAGAAGAATCAATTTTCAGAATTTCATCAAAATTGGTTTATATAGTTTCGGTACTTATAAAGTAGACTTGACTCTTATATTTTTTGTTCATGCCATATTCATATGTTCAAAATGGAGGTTGTTTGAATATATGTTTTTCAGACAAGATATCTAGCACACAATTTTTCACTACTACTTCATACTTGGTACACTTATAGAACAAGATGATTTAAGCTTTTATATTACGGGGCATAGCCTGTTCGTATTTTCTTAATGTGAGCCCCTTGAACATATTACGATCACACGAGACATCCACGGAACCATTTTACAGAATTTCATCAATCTCGGTCAGTACGCATATTGTACTTAGTAAAGTGATATTACTTTTATGTATTGTGTTAACAGTTACAGAACCGCAAAATTTGAAAATTATTTTATTATAAGAGATATCTTAAAAAACATTAGACAGAACTTCATATAACTAGGTACGTATGGAAAGCCTAACACTGTGACTTTAGTTTTATGTAATTTGTTCATAATGTCTTCAATTTTTATAAATTGCTGATCTTAAAATTTTTTTATCACAGGACCATTTTCTAAAGTTTCTTTAAACTCAATACACATTTAACAGGAAATTAGGTAGCGCAAATTTAAAATTACTGGTTTATGTTGTGTTTAGTACTAATATACAAAATTATACAGGATTATATAATTTTTAATACATGTTAAGAACTACAGTACTGATAGAATCCAGTAAACTTAGTAGTTATACAAATTACTACACTACTTTGATTTAACTAGCCTTTGTTGTTGTAGGCACAACAGGTTAGAATACAGCATGAGGAAATAATAATAAATCATTATTATTTAATATTTCTAGATGTACGTAAACAACTTCAACTTTAATTTGCACCCACATGGATGAAAATAAGCTTATTGATTCTGCTGGAAAAGTCTTTTTATTATTGTGTTGTGTCCACTGAAATTTCCCAACTTTTCACTGTTTTTCAAACAGTACAACATATTTATTCCTAAGTAACTGCCAGGACGACAACTACCTTCCGTACATTTTTTCCTTGTCAATAATATTAACATGACATCAACTTTCAAAATATGTTATATAGGTTATGCAAAGAATATGCTGTCTTTTTTCATGTGCATTTCAACCTTCAAGTATGCGACTACTTGTAAATGTCTGCTGTCAATGTTAATACAGAATGCAATTAGTTACACAGCACCATTTTAACTTGCAATTTTTATTTTTAATGTTTCAAATTCAATTCTATATTTTTGCAGAAAATAAATAAATTGCAGTGACTTTTACCCCGAACAATGTGAAAATTCCCTAACTAATTTCTGACATTGCCCCAATTTCCCTGATTTCCCTGTAGGTGGACATATTGCTTTACATTTCTGTTTGTCTACACACAAAAATAAATCACACAATCACACATGAAAATAAAAACATAAAAATTGTATACCTGCATCTTCTAATGTCTTGTAGTAATCTTTCCTGATTTTCTGATACTCAGCATCTCTCTCACTTTGCTTCATTCCCTTTGCACTTGAGAACAACACTTTGACACGTTTCTCCAAACTGTCCATTGAATCTGCAAAACATAAAAAAATCTTAACGTTGTTACAATATCATAATGCGTACATTCAAAATTTGGAAAAGAAAACTACATAAAGTAATATAATAATTTTTTATCATTATTAAAATTTTTTGTGTGCAAAATACATGAATACCACACAGGAAACCACCAACAGTGGCTATCTAATCTGCAGCCACTGAGTTTCAATGGAATCAATGTTAAAATCAAATTAACTTAAAATTAATAAATGGAAAAGATAACTCTTCAACCAACAAGTTTTCTGTAGGAAATTAGGGTTGCTAAAGAATATCGTGGTTAAATTTCCCTGACTTTTCTATTCCAGGTTTTCCAGACAAAAGTTAAGAATTTCCCATATTCTTCATGTAATAAAAAAATTAGAATTTCAACAGATAGTTAAACCAGTTTGTAAATCTATGTTGGTGCTCTGCTGTTTGCAAATGCACTGGAAATAATGTGCCAATGTTGCCACATTTAGCTTTCTTAAATCCCGGAGAACAGCTTTCACTTGGATTGATTTTAATCATGAAAAGTTATGGTAGTCCCATTCTATAAAATTTACTACTGACACATCATGTGTACTGTAACTTCATTTAGTGATCTATCAGAAACCACGACAACTGTGTCCTGTGTTATATTTTTAATTAAAAAATCTGAAGAAGTACCATTATCTCCATTTACAAAATTATTGCAAATACTGCATTGACTGTAAAGTGAAATCACTAAGGCTAGAGCTTGTAATAAACACATGAATTTCCAGGTACATAAAGCAGTTTTCCTGACTTTGCCAGTTTTTCCCAGTTTTCCAGACCTGTTAAATATGCTGGAAATGTTGCAAAAGTAAGTATGTGTCCACACACGCATGCACACACAAACACATGCATGCATATGTATGTGTCCACACACACGCAGGGACTCTAGAAACCAATGCATAATGAGCACACCACTCGAACCCTGGGTGTCAATCCATGCCATTTCACACACCTTTTGACATCACCATCACCAAATTCAATGAAACTTGGTGAGTTAGCAGTAGGTGTGCAGGAGAGTGAATTTACAAAGTTACTGTCCTCAGTGAGTGATACTTTTTATACAACAGGATTTCCAACTTCTATAAAAAAATGGCATTTTTGCTGCACAAGGTTCAATAAAAATTCATAACTTATTCTGTAGTTAAGTGAAAACCTTGATGTAGGGTTTAATAGAAAGCTGGAAAAGTGTACTTTAAGATAAAAATAAGTTTCATGACTTTTAAAAGAAATTTGGTTCAATGTCATATTCATGTAACCTGTGAAATTCAAATTTTTTTAAAAATGTATATGTTATCTAGTGCATTATTGGATATATGTGACATAAGTTTTGAGAGGGATCTAAAAATCTAGAACTCTAACACATTAGGCCATGCACACTAAAAACATTAATTAAGCATTAACACATTTTAAAAAATTGTGTAATTTTAAGTCATACATGTATTTAACACTGAATTTATTCTTAGATATAATTCGTTTACTCATTACTAATACTGCAGATTACCGTGGCTTCCTTTCCCTTAGTTGGCAGAGATCTTTGTGTCAAAGGTTGTTAAAACGTATGTCCTTCCAGATGCTGTTCTTGGCTCTACAGTTGTAGGCACATCTTCAATTGAAATGTTCATAACATCTGGATGCTGGGGGTATGACATTTTTTTTTAAATTTATTTTTATTTATACACCTGTATGTTGACAGCACGGACAATCAGGAAATAGCATTTCATATTCATTTTATAAAATCTGTATAAAATATAATTGAAATAGAACTGGGGGCTTATTCTGAGTTTCGTGGTTACGAAGCGATAGTTGGTATGAAGCAACTGTGCCACGGCCTACCGAAAAAGTCGTTTCCCTCCCAGTCCACAAAATCTGTATTCAGAGTTTTAGTCGGCACGAGGGTCAGCGCATTCGGGTATCTTCAGCCCTAACGACTTTTTCAAGCAGCGTGCCAAGATGGCGGGCACTGCAACATTCAGGTGTATATGACTGTTTTTCTTAATTTTAGGAGTTTTCGTGAACTAATGTAAGTGTTAAATAATAGATAATATTAATGTCCATAACTTAAAAAACATTTCCGCAGCTCAAACAAGTAATAATACATAATTAAACATTTTCCGTTTAAACACCGAAGCGTTCTTCTCGTATTTTCTTTTTGGAGAATCTTTCGTCGTGTAACGGTAGCGGAGTGGTCTAGCGCGCGGGTTTGTTTTTAGATGGGGTAGTAGGATTTGTGGTTCAAATCTCGATCGATTCTTTACTTTTTTTTTAAGTTGTTTTATATTTTGTATTATAGTCGTGCGTGATTTATTATTTTATAATAAATTGTTTATTTCATTTAGAATTGTTGTTTCACTTAAATTACAGTTACTACACAATCTGACAGAATGGAGTGGATTGCTAACAAACATAAATATTTTTAGTACATAATATAAATAAAACCTGTACAAAAAGCACCCTAGATGGTATATTTTTTCATTGAGTTGACTAAATGTTCGAAGCTTAGTCTATTGTATCTATTTACCAAGATGTGCATTTTTCAGTTTATTTTTTTTAACTGTGGGAAAATAACTGTAATTACGTCCTAACTTCATACATGCGCAAGTGTTTCTAATAGGCTCTATTCATGGGAGAAAAAAAAATGTGTTTTTTATTATTTTCTTTTACGTAACGTATGCGTTTCTATACCATTCGTCCAATTGCGATTAAATTTTGGTGGGTTATGCGTGCACCAGCGAAGGTTACTGACAGACAATTTTACATATCATGGAGGTAAGAATAGAATAATATGTTATTATAAAAGAAAGGGAGGGGAGTGGCGAAACAGAGCAAGCAGAACGAGGGATACAAAAATTTTGCGAAACATTTTTAAGTGTTTCTAAAACGGTCATTAACGATCATTAACACAATGTTGTCTTATCGTTTAGAATTTTCCAAAATTTAAAACCACGCGAATGAAGTCGCGAGCAAAATGAAAAAAAAAAAAAAAGAAAAAAAAAACATTGTTGGGTATGTAGGCCAATGCTGTGTGTGTCCGCGCGCGCATGTAAAAGCAATGTTATAACAACATGGTTAAGTTTTTAACAAAGATGTTAATTATCTACACATGTAAACGATAATTTTAAAAAGTAATAAAAAAATCATGGAGTGACCGGGATTTGAACCACAAATCCAAAAACCAATTTAGCGTGCCAACTCACGCCGCAACCAACTGAGCCAAACTCACATGCCTTGTAAATGCTTTCAAACAATTAAATTATAGATCTAACAATTACCAAATATATAAGTCTTTTGTTTTCCAGTTATTTAATATTTAATCTCATTACGTGTATTTGCTAAAGGATTGTTTTGTTCATTTTCTCACATTGCTAGATATCTCATAGAAGAGACTTGTCCCACAAGTACATAAATAAGAAGAAAATAGTTGTGGATATTATGGCAGTTACGGTAAATTATTATTTCCATTTAATTAAGCCGAGTCGTTGATATAGAAACAACATTTCCTTTCCATGTATAAGTATAGCAGATATAACTACGTCGCATTATACCCGCCATTGTGAGTTAGACGAAATTCAGCCTTTCCAACTGCTCGCGAGCAGTTGGTAAGTTCCTACCGGACTCGTGACGTCAAACGACCCCCGTTTTAAACTTAGAATAACATACAGTCCTTTGGAACCGACTATCGCTCAATAACAACTTTTTTCGTAGGAAACAGAAACTCAGAATAAGCACCCTGATGTCAGCCAGGGCTCATTTGAAAGCTTAACACATTTACTTTTTTTCATTTAGCCGAAGTTAGGTTTTGAAGAAGCTTGAACAGAAAATTTGAAGCTTATATTTTAGATAAAAAAATTATTTTTCCAAGATTTTGAGATTAAAAAAAAATAATGAAGAATTCAAACTAACAAGCCAGTATTTTTACCTGTTAAAGTAATGTGTGAGTAGTGTAAATGCTCTTAAAAGAATGATTATGTAATAAAGTGTATATATATATATATATATATATATATATATTACGAAGTGTGAAACTACAACATGATAGATTGGACACCAGAGAATTATTAATACAGGCCACACAATCATTGAATATGCTATGGAAGACTGCAGAAATAAATTGAGTACAGCACAATATTAAAACAGAAACCATTTACTATATATTATAGCTGGTGGTTAAGATGCTGCCCTCCTAAATCTCCCTTCCTCACATACCAAATGCTAAATAATTAGCATAGCTAATAAAAATTTTGATCCTCGTTAAGTGTTCCACACTTAAAACACAAACTTCAAGTGCTCTGGAAATTCAGACGATAGAGGCAAAATTACGACTCTCAATCCCCAACTTCTGAGTCAAATGAGTTCATCCTTATTTTCATTCCTTCTGACCCAGGTCAGTTTCCAGTGCATTAATAAAAAAACTTAAATAAAATATGAAAGATTTCACCAATTGCAGTGCTGCCACGTAGGATGTTGTAACCAAGCCATCATGGATATCTACATTGATTTCAGTTCAGGCACCCATAAATCTTAAAATAATCATCATTTGAGCACTTGCCTTGCCCGTCACTATCAACTGTAATGATATTTTTAGGTGCCATGAGCCTTTGAAGTGGCAGGTTATCACTCACTGATCCTTGTGTCTTGAGAGGAGGTATGTCAGTCACGTATTTAAAATGGATGTGTGTGTGGCTGGTTGGTGACTCACTTTGTTGTAATGCACTGTTATGAGTCGTCCAACATATACCAACAAGTCTGTAATGCTATAGGCACAGCTCCCAATTCAGTTATTGCTCTGATGAGGTGATCGTAGGTTGTGTGATGTATTTCAGTCTCTAGCATCAGTGTTGTAAGAGATTTCTGAAAAACGTATTTATGCAGTTTAGGGTGAGAATATTGCATTTCTTGAAGAACAGTTTTAGCCCGTCAAACGAGAAAAAAATATTTCCCGACTTTTTCGAGATAAATTTTTCCTGTTAAAACAAAATTATTTTTCTTTTTTGTATTTATAAACACATCCCTCCCCTGCAACAACATAACAGCACTAATAAAATCCTAAACAAAAATGGAAAGTACACTGAATTTTCAGAACAATGTCACCTGTTATGCCTAGCTACGCCCCACATAACCTCGAATTAGTCGTTTACTACAATAAATGTATGACAAAATCTTAAAATCACACAATCAATAAGCACTTCAGATCACTAAATCATTACAAATGGCATCTGTGTTTTAAATCAGACGGTCACAATTTCTACAGTGTTACTACGCCGAGCTGATAATATTGCCGAGTAGGCCTCCTTTTTAGTGTAAACCTGCAGTCACGAACATGTTTAGTAACAATTGAAACAATTTCCTATTAAAGAAATGTAACTGATGTAAACAGTTACTGAATACAATTAGTGTTATTTATTACGCGTATTAAAAATTACGAACACGTATGACGTCCGTCCGTTAATGTAAACAAACATTTCTTCTGCCATTTTGGTTGCAACTCTCACATTGACTCACGGTCCTAATTTGTGTGCATGATGCTTTAAATGCATTACGAAAAGTAGATAAAATGTGAAAATTGTTAATTATGTATAGTTATTTATATTTTAGTTGCATGAAATTTTGCTATATTTAAATACTTGCAGTAGCAGCGAAATTTCGTTCGTTGTTTGAAGCATAGGAACTTTTAAAAAGGACCGAAATTTCATGTTGTCATGTTGCCAACACTGACCACGTGTTTACGTTATTGTTTAAACCCGTTGAGTGTGTTTGTCTCGTTTATTGTTTATGCTCTAGTTATTTTTGTTTATTGTTTACCGGCACTAAAATAAATTACTCTACCTTTTTGTTGATTCATAAATCTCCAACCTTCCGAATTCGCCTTTTGTTTTCATAATGGAAATCTCTGATGGCATATGAAAAGAATTTGATTCTTTAGTTGCCACTTCTTCATCAAGTCATATTGATTTATATTCTAAAGAAATCAACAACTTCATGGGGCATGTCTTTGATATTTCAAACGGATGACCCACTCAAGTGGTGGGAAGTACATAAAACTACTCTTCCAAATATGTGCAAGTTAGCAGTCTGTTATATTGGCATACCAGCTACAGAAGCAGCAAGTGAAAGAGTTTTCTCATCTGCTGGCAACATAGTTTCGACAAAACGAGAATCCTTGGCTGTACAACATGTAGAAGAATTAGTTTTCCCACATGAAAATAATATCTTATTTTAGAGACACAACCACTTTCAATTTAAAGAGTTTAGTTTTAGTGTTTGTTTCCATAAACTCGTATATATTTCTTAATCATGATAGAATCCCACTTAGGCAAGATGGTAAACAATATGTTCTCTATAGTACATTTTTCCAGATCCCGTCCTGATTCCTGTGAGAGAAAATGGTTTCCCACCCGAAAATTTCCCGAAAGTAAAATTTCATTCCCGCACGCCCCTAGTAGTTACTTAAGAACAATGGAATGTTCTTATGTTGGCATTTACACTGGAAGTGTATGTCCCAAATGGTTTTACTCTAGATCTACAGTATTGCATAATATTTCCAACTTTACTGAAGAACAGAAAACATTACTTGCATTAAGAACTAACTGCAATGATATACAAACTGTTTGCACTTTTCATAAAGCTGAATTTCTGGAGAGATAAATTCACATTTACGGCAAGTCTTGTTCAGACCCTAACAATGTATACTCAAAACCTGTTCAAAAACCACTGCACGAAATATAAATACAACTTTCAGACTGCAATCCTCAGATAAATTTAATCCCAGGGAAAGTACTATGCACAAAATGTTTAAACAAAATTGAAAAACAAAACCAAGCCACACAAGTCAGCAGTGAAGACAAATGTTTAGATTTTTATGAACCTGAAACTGCTCTTGTTGAGTCTTTTAATGAAATTCGTTCAGCACTTGGCATTTCACCTGTAAAAATGCAGAAGTTGTCAAATGCAGCTAGGCCCTCACTGGTAAAGATAAAAGTTACCAAATAGCTACTTCCGTAAGAGAAAAGTTAAAAGTACACATTTTGACTTGAATATTTTGCCTGACAATGAAGGCGAGTGCTGATTTTGGTAATGAATATAAAGAATTGATTAAGAAACTTTAAGCGAAAATGAAGACTGCTTCTTCTTTACCTACTCAAGAAAAGGTTAGTATTTTGAGTTTGCTACCTAGCAGCTGGAGCATTGCTAAAGTTCAGGGTGAGTTTTATGTCAGCCAATATCATGTCCATCATTCAAGAACATTTATTGAAAAGGATGGGATTTTGCCTCAAATATAGAAGACACAGAGTATAAACTTGATGTTTCAATAAAAACAATTCAAGAGTTATATGAAAATGACGAGTATAGCTGAATGATGCCAGGCAAAAAAGACTGTCTGTTAGGGGACTTGAGGGTAGTAAAGTGAACATTCAAAAAAAGTTACTTTTATGTAACCTTAAGGAACTTTTCATGTGTTTCAAAGAAAAATATCCACTCATAAAAGTAGGATTTTCTAAGTTTGCATAACTCAGACCCAAATTCTGTGTGTTAACTGGTTCATCAGGTACTCATTCTGTCTGTGTATGCATCATCCACAAGAATGTAAAACTGATGCTTGCAGCTGTGAAAGCAAACATGGACTACAAATATCTTTTGTCATGTATGGTCTGCAGTACTGATAACGACCAGTGAATGCTCTCAAAATGTACTGAATGTCCAGGAAGTAATGAGGTACATGCAATACTGCAAGATGGATGGGATAAATGGGACAAAATGGAAACGTAATTGAAATTCAAACTGTGGGTTATAACAGACCATTGTGAGCTGCTACTTGTTATCTTCCATTTGATGAGTACTTGGATAAGCTAGTGGAAAGGTTTGAGCAACTTTGAGGCCATCATTTTATTGCAAAGAAACAAACAGAATTCTTGAACATGATAAAGACAACTCTGCTGGAGGAAGAATGGATAGTAATGGGGGAATTTTCTGAAAATTTTTCTTTTGTAGTATAACATGAGGTACAATCCTATCACTGGTCGAGTAACCCTTTGTGTTGTACTTCAAGGAAAATGGAGAGTTAAGGAACTGTTGCCTTTGCATTATCAGCATTTCATTGGAACACAACACTACCACCTTCTGTGCCTTTCAAAAATTACTTATGATCAATCTAAAATCTTCCTTCCCAGAGATGAAAATAATTATTTACTTTTCTTATGGTTCGGCAGCTCAGTACAAAAACAAGAACTTTACAAATCTGTGTCACCATGAAGATTTCAGGAATGGCATTTTTTGCAACATGCCATGGAAAGGGGCCTTGTAGTGGAATCGGTGGAGCCGTTAAAAGAATTGTGAGAAAGGTTAAGTCTTCAGAGGACTGTAGAAAACCATATCATTTCTCCCCTACACATGTTCAGGTTTTGTATGGACAATATAAAGAACATACATTTTATGTTCTGTACAAATCAAGATGTTGAAGAGGTTGAACGACAACAGCAGACAAGATTCCAACTCGCTATTCCAATACCTCAAATCAGAACATTGCATTGTTTTATTCCTGTCAGCCAGAGCGTTCTTCATGTCCGTGTAACATCCCTATAAGTGGAGTACAAAACTGTTAGTCACCAAGGAAAGTGAAACCTAAAATCATAAACTACAACATAAACTGAGGGATTAAGTGTGCTGTGTTTATGATTCATAATGATAGTTAGGTGAAGTGGAAGTTCACGAAAGTGAAGAATTTAGGATTCAACTTTTCCATCCCTGAGGCCCTGACACCTCTTTCAAGAAACCAGCTTGTGACAATAACACATGGGTCCAGAGAAAGAACATCCTTAGCACTCTCTCCCCAGAGAGTTGTCAATGGCAGCCACTGGAAGATGTTACAACATCTCACGACAAATGAACGCGCACCTGTAAACTCTTCTAAATGAATATATGGCAACACAATAAATGCAATCGTAAGAAATTTATACTTAAACAATAGGTAGTATGTATTAAAAATTTGAGATTTTTCATCAATGGCACCTAAATCCATGGAAGTAACAACATGACTTGTTTTGTTTTAAAGTTCACTGCTAGGTCTTGGTATTCTAGCAGTTTCGTATTTTTAACACCTTTCCAACATGTATTTTCTAAGCTCCGAAAACAAAAAATTTTAAAAATTTTTGTACTTCATGAATATTTTTAGGAAGCAGGATTTAAAATAACAGCCTATTTTTTCTTTACAAACTACTCATACATTACTTTTAACTGGTGTTGCGGTACAGCACAGAGTATTTTGGAGTTAAACACCCTTGTGAACTTTATTAAAAGAGTCTGAGGTGTTATAACAAGATGGGACACAGGATGGGACTCAGAATGTGTTGTGTGTGTGAATGTGTATTAGGCCTTTTGAACTGATTGGGCTACATTTGAACGTGCCACTCGTGTCAGACGTCAGGTTACACCGGCAATCTTCGGCTCCTTCCCTTCTTTCTCCCTTCACGCCTAGCCCTTCCCTTCGCTGCCAGGGCCGGCCGCCCAGCTCTCGAGCGTGCTCAGTCTAATACCGGCCGCCTCGCCTTCTGCTTCACTTGTTTTCACCATTCGGGGCCTCGTCTGCTATCTTGCGTTTGCGGTAAGTTTTAAGTTAGTAGTTTGGTTTTCCTTTGGAGCCGTTTTTGCCTGGCACTTCGGCGTCTCTTCTGAAAATCGCATGGTTGCTCCTAGCTTTTCTTTAGCTGTTTAGCCGACAGCGTGCCGATGAGTGACATTGGTTTTGAAGGGTGCTTTTGACGACCCTATTTCATTGGGTGTTTGTGATTCATGTTTACCACCAGCATAATGGTTATAGCTGCCCTTCAGGCGATCCTTTGTATTTGCGTGGATGTGTGTTTTTGCTGGATCTGTCACGATTAATGCAGACAATTATAAATAAATCTATTTGTCATCCACTTACTTGTTCTATCTTATTTTGAATGTGACCATTTTGGGGATTAAACTCATGGGTCTGTGTGCCGATGACAGCACAAATTCTGCACAACTCTGCTCGGGTTTGATTTCCGAGTGCTTGTTGCGACTTCAGGTTATGGCCATTCTGTTTTTCGTATGGTATTTTCTTTTATTTGGGGTTATTGTTCTTTACAGATGGTGCACATCAATGGCAGTTCTAGTTTTGTGTACATAATGGGGTACCTGGAGTTGCGGGAGTATCTGCGAGAAGCAGGTGTGGAGTTTGAGAATAGTAAAAACATAACAGCTCTTAGAATTCGTGCCTGGTCATGTGTAAACCGATTGCGTCAGGTGGAATATGCCTCTTTGGGTGGGGCGTCCGTTAAGTGTCCGGTAACTGCGACGCAGACTACATTAATTGCACATTTGTCTCTTATTCCCGTTTTGGGTGTGATTGAACCTGAGGGGGTGTTGCATTTTTTGGTATTGGTTGACCAGACGGTTGGGTTATTTTCCGGTGTTCCGTAATCCTTGTTTTTTACATGTTTGTCGGCTCGCGTCTAAGGTTATACTGCGGTTATGTTTGGGGAAGTGATGTTGAATGAGGCCATGTATGAAGTCTTTAAGTCAAAGCTGTTATTGCACGCGAGTTCTCCGACGGTTTGGTCGGGCCTTAAGAGACGCTTTGTGGACTGTTTTCAACGACAGAATGAGATGGTGCCAGATTTTTGGCAGGATGTGTTGGGTTATGCTCGGACAATAACCCAAGTCCCGTTCCGAAGCAAAATTAGTTGCATCCATAATTGATCATTTTTTGCCTGAAGCTCGGAGGCAAGCCTGGTATCGTACGACAATCTGCGTTCGTTGGCACTGGGAATCCAACGGGAATTGAATGTGGAATGGGAATTTTATCAGTCCATATCTCCCTCCTCTTTGTGCCCGGTTCCGTCTAGTGGCACGGGTTGGCATCAGCCTGTGGATAGTGTGTTGAATGGGACCCCTGGTGAGGGTGTTGCTCCCTTGGCCTCGTTATCTGCGCCTCATATCGCGTCAAACAGTATGCTGATTAGTACTTCAGCTTCACCAACGTCATTGTCCACGTCTGCTCACCAGATGCGATGTGGGAACTGTGCCGAATTAGGGCATTTTCCCTTGCATTGCAAGAAATCTCGAGTTTCACGAGATCAATTGATTTGTTTCCATTGTATTAAGTCCAGACATCTGAGGGTTGCTTGTTTGGGAAATTAAATGCCACCTGTCAGGATCGCACAACGAAAGGCGGACGAGAGGGTTTACTTTCTGCACTGCCTGATTGTTTCGTGTCACTTGACTATCACTGGGAAAATAATGCGACTTTGGTTGATACCGGGGCTTCGCACTCGTTTGGGTGTAAGGGTTTTTTGTCCGAGTTGATAAAAAAGAATTCACATTTGTCATCACGTATTGATTGTTCTGTGTTCATGGCAACGTGTGTCGAAAGTGGTGGAATGGTGCACTGTGATTGTGCAGTTAATTTGCATGTAAAAGTAGATTTGTTTTCATGGACATATCAGTTTTGGGTCTTGTCTGACTTAATTGCCAATGTTATTTTGGGGGTTGATTTTCTTACCCATGTTCGTGCTGTGGTGGATGTATTTCAAATTTGTCCCTACGTATTCTTGCCCTCTGGTTTCACGTGTGAGTCGCTCTCCGACTCCGTTAGGGCGTGTGGCTGGAGCAGACGATATATGCATTCAGGCTTTGCAGACTCTTTTCGAGGAAATTCAAGACATTATGCCTAGGATCGGGAAGTATGATGTACTCCCGTATCGCTTTTCCGTGACCGATGATGTCCCAGTTAAGCTACCTTACTACACTTATAATCCGCATAAGTTAGCCATCAAGGTTAATGTTGTTGATAAGTTGTTGCAAGGTGTTATTTCTCCGAATATTTCTCACTATGCATCTCCCGCCTTCCTTGTGAAGAAGGGCAGCGACGCCGGATATCGTCACTGACATGAGTGGAGTGAATCATAAAATCCATTTAGATCCCTTTCCTGCTCCTATGGTTAACTCCGCATTGCAGCACTTAGGCAAGGCGAGCGCTTTCTCAATAATTGATCTGAATTTGAGTCTTCACCAATGCCTTTTGCGTCCCGGTTGTCGTAAATATACAGACTTTTGTGCACAGTGGGCCCAATGCGAGTTTGATTGTATACCTTTTGATCCCAAGCTATGCAAACTTTGATTTTTGTTAATCTACTGACATTTCACATTGTACAAAGTTTGTTGTTAAGCCTGATATACTTAACTTTGTTGTTTTGTTATCAGCCCCCTGTTCAATAGTAAACAAAACCATGTGTTTTAACAGTGTTGCAGTTCCACTAGTTCACATACTGTTCATAGTAGAAACAACAGAAGGGGCAGTCTGTAATAGTAACATTACAGATTACTATATTTAATGTAGAGATAAATGAAAGTCCACTCTTAGGCCTAGCTAATGTGTAAAGCCTCACCTGAATACAAATACTGCAATATCTATAATTATAATTTAAATTTAACTAAGGGTAACTGCACACATTAAAATTTTGTATTGTGTGTTCCGTTATTAAATTAATATTTTATTATGTTTGTTCCAGTTGAGGGCTATGAACAGAAGAGTTAAGTTCTCTAGGCTTAGGAATATTTTATCCTAACTCTTTATTTTTGTGGGTGCTTTGGATAAATTGGTACGAAATTTTGAAAGTTATAGGCTTTGTTAGAAGCTTCTCTCCAAGAATTTTTACCATTTTGCAGCAGTCTTGAATTTTCTGTAATAAAATGGAATTGTACAACTGCCATCCTACACTAGAAACACAATGGAGAGATGTGTTTAGAAGTTATCAGGTATGTCGGTACGTAAGAAGAGACCGCACATGTGCCAGCTAATTATAGCCTATGTTTGGTGAAATTTCAAGCAAGACTTTCCTGCTAAATCACAATGTCTCCGATGCCATGGAAAAGGTAAACCACCTGTCAGTCCAATGAATAAAATGCTCCTGTAGATTTTTTTTCTGTTCTGCATGATAAGAGTCTTAAGTTTTATTTTGGTATATAGCAGCCACACAAGCCATATTTATAGAACTGCACAAAGTAGTGATTGTTTTTTTCTAGTTCGTGTTAATAAACCCAGAGGTTACATACTGAGAAGTCTCATTGTATTGCCACTGCTTTGAACATTAAACAAAATGTACTATGTTATTCCAACGGTAAATTTTTTTTTCTATAATGAACAAGAGAAATTGGTGAGGCCAGGAACTAGCTAATCATTTAATTTTTGTCTCTCACATATTTTCTAAACAGTTTTAACACACAAAAATATACATATTTTTTTAAATTAAACTTGCATAGGCCTATCTATTGAAAAGGTCTTCCTGTTCACTATCAAGTGGTCAAAATTTATTTCACAGAACTATTTACCTACATTAGTACAAAGGGTGGATTCCACCACACCGGGATGGTTTGAGTTAACTGTTTAGTTCTGGTGCCTTCTTAAAACCAATGCCCCATAGGACATTTAAAAAGGAGTTTGTGTTGGGGTTATGTCTTGCGAACCATCATCATCTGTAAACTACTAGGTTAGTTTTTACAAGAATCAAAAGGTATGCAAACAATTAGCAAATTATTTCTGTATATTTAAATTATTCCGCTAACCACCCACTGTGGCACCGTAGGTTGATTAACTGATTACAGTGCAGTTTGTCAAGCCAAGTTCAGGCATAATATGCAAGCAGCACTCTGATTACCTTAGTAGACATTGGGCAACAATAAACAACACTAAATTATTGTGTCATCTATACAATTTAAAGAATTGCCAAATAAAGTCCAGATCACTAATTTTAACTACGGTATAAACCTTAAAAGGTTGATGCAAATTAAAAATATTTACATTCAAAACTGTCAAAATCTACCTCATTCCAACTGACTATAAACAGCAGTGTTTTCTAAGGATGTGCTAAAATATATTTTCAGGATCACAGCTGTGACTCTCATGGCCCTGTAATGTTTAAGTTAAAATTTAGCTGTGAAACAAATTTACAACTGCAAGTAACAAACAATGCATATAAAATAACTGTAGCTAAATGCTTTTTTAAAACACGTAAAAAATACTCACTCTGTACCGAAAGATCCATTTCTCGTATCTCGGTGAACCGGTCCCTCAATTCTTGTGGCAAGTGTTCAATCACTGCAAAAATTAAATGGCCATTACAAATCACTAAAAACTAACAATCTGAAATTTTTAAAAATGTATATTTTACCATCCACCAAAAACCTACTGGCGAATTAGCTAACCACAATGAGTTCATATAATATATCCTACCACTAAAAATATATATTAGAATAGACCATTTTATAAAGCACTATTAATTTAGGATCTAATATGGTATCAAAAGCATTTATTAAACACATCACACACATAATCTCGAACCTATGTAGCCTAACAATAATACATTAAAAACTTAAATAATTGTCAGTTAAAGGTAATCTGAACAATGGAAAATTTGACAGGGAACGTAAAAGATATAGGCTATGCCACATGGAAGGGTGTGGTTAGCTGGATGTTTGGAGTGTGGATTGGTGTTTTACTGTGAGTCTAGTAGGAGGTGAGTTTACAGTGCAGAAATGATGATAGCTGAATGAAGAATGTAAGGTGAGTACATAATTGTCAAAAAAAGGAACTAAGTGAAAATAAGAATTTGTCCCCCCCCCCC
>PNEQ01093008.1:0-17926 GCA_003012365.1 Medauroidea extradentata | reverse complement strand
TGGTCCCTACATGACTAAAATACATGTTTGAACATCACTTTATTCGGAACACAAGGATCACAATACATCGCAACAAGTGGGGCACAAATGTGAACACAGTGCTGTAGCCCACAGTTAGCTTGTATTGATAAAAAAAAGGTATAATAACAATTAAGTATCCCGAAAATGAAGTGAACTGCCTGATGACAGCAGAAGAATGTCAGTTGGTCAGCCGCTCAGACAAAAATAAATAAAAATTCTCATTAAGATAAGACTTGAATATAGTGTGGTTTGTAAAAAGGAAATGAGGTAGGCTTAAATGAGGGCAGTCTGAGAGGTAGAGATGCTCTCAAACTGTACCTGTTGGTGGTAGAATCATAACCAACACGAGACAATAAAATCAGAAAACCTCACCTACCTTCCATGGAAAAATATTTAAAAGATCTATACGTTGCTGAAAAAGCTCATTATAACAGTGCTTTTGGGAGACATAACTTTGATCCTTTTAATAATTTTACTGTGTTGTTATACTACATGTGATAGACGAGAGGAGAGCTTTAAGAGCTCAAAACTCTTAATAAAATACATATATGTATTCATCCATTCACGTTTACATTTTGATACCACCAAGGATAAATTTCAAAAATTTTTAGAAATTTTTCATTTCATAATATTAACATGAAAGTTGAATTTTCAACAGTATAATAATTTATAATTTTATTGTAAGAACATTGTAAAAATCCCTGGAAAATGGGGCACGTCTAGTAAAATAAGATGTTTATAATGACCGAGACAAGGTTTCGTTAAATTAAATGAACAAAAAGGGAAATAAACGAACATAGGCCTATGTTAACAATACCACACACGTGAATGGATTAAAATATTTGCAGCATTACTAAATAAAATTTACATTGTAGGAGGGACCCAAGTTTCTTCTTCTGATTCGTATTATTTTATGTGCAAGATGAACATTATCGGCTTCAGTCTGAGCGATTTGGCAACAAGGTTGTAATCTAGTAACGGAAAGTTATAATTTGTTTCTAGTATGGTATTTAAAGTGCTTATATTTTAAAACCTTCCAATAACAAGATTATGCAACAAGAATTAAAAGTTTGCGATAAATTATACCTGTGGCTTCTCATCAAGAGGAGCTATTTCCTTGCAATGTACACATTGCAAAACACTTTTTAAGATACTGTACATTTAGTTTAGTATATTCATTCAATTATCTGTTAATATCAATAACTTTCCTAATTGCAAAAATGTGCCTTCGTCTGAAACAAGTCCCCATAAATATTCAGGGTCCTACTGTATTCTGCGAGGTGTATTTTGAGTGCACACTAAGAATATAAAGCACATTCAGAAATATTTATTAGTATGGAAACAATTTGACACATTCCTATACGCATTATCACACCGCCCCCAACCAATAATTTATTTTCAGCTGACTTACAATTTCAAATAGGCATATGCATATATATGCATATACCTTTACTGACCTTCCAGCAATGGTAGTAAATAAGGAGACTACTTTTGTAAAAAAAGTTTCACTTCAAAAACCTAACAATTATTGCAACATCATTCCAGATAAATTCACCAACTCCTAAACCAAGGATACATAATGATGTAACAATTAGCTGGCAGGAATATTTGAGGACCAACTGTGGACGGATTAAATTTTACTGTGATTTATTTAATTCAGCAATGTTTTTATTCTATTAGCCATCTACAACAATTTGAAAATTGTGTATTTTGTGTTGCACATCCTTGGGTTGGTAGGACTTAGATCTTATTCAAATTGTTTTTCAGCATGGTAATTTGGGGTTTGCAATTTGCTTCTTGTAACTTCGAATCAGAATGGCATGTTTATTTGCTTATTACTGTGCTGTTGTCTATAGAGTTTTTTATTTTAACATTACGAAGTGGACAAAATACCAAATGGAATGTACAAAAATATGTCATCCATACGCACACAAAATCAGAATATGTAACCATTTTAACATTTGATGTTCCTATTACAGTATTGCCTGAACAAATTTTAATGATGCATTTCCTTTCTGAAAATGTTTTTACAGCGCAGGCAAAATGTTTTGAATGATATTATGATATAATTATACTTTATAGATGGTTCAGGTTAAAGTGAGAACTTTTGAAATCCTAGTTACTTATTTCTGATAAAAGAATTTGAATTTTCCTGCCAAATTTTACTATAATCAAAGCAACCAAAATATTGATAAAACTGTATAGATTATACCGTACTTAAAGAGTTAGCATTTGAGGTTATAGTAACTGTTATATTTCAATGACTATGGGCCTGTATTACGACCTCTAGTTAAATATGTGGAATAGCTATTTCTAGTTGAGCTAACTAATAGTTACATCAGTCCGCCTGTATTATGAAAGGTTCCATGAGATAACTATACAAAGGTTCTGGTTTGTTATTTTGGGACTTGGCAATACAAAGCCCACTTTCTAGGACTATTGTAGCATATTATATTGCAAGGCTGACTATTATCGTCGTCACATGCAATGTTCACTTTTACCACTGTTATATGTATGTGCTAAACATATTTTATTCTAGTGTTGACGTAAATAAATAGCGAAAAAATACCCGTTTCAGTATATATAGAAAATTGTGAAATAAATATTCCCACTAATTTCCTTGCTTGGATAGGGTATTTATTAATATCACAGCTTCTGCCGACTCGTTTTGACTCCACATTACATTTGATTTAAGAGTGAATTTGTTAGGATTAGCTTTATTTTCGAAAGATGGGAAGGTTCAAAATTTAGTTTAAAGTCTTTAGTGAGACTTTTAACGCACTGTTTCTTACCTGACAATTTGTTTTATGTATACACATATCACACCTAACCTACCTAAGTGAACATTGAACTTGCAAATCGCCTAGGCTATGTTAAATATGTGACCATGCATAGTTCTACTATTGCCGTGCATATATACAACATAACATAAATACAGTAGGCCCCTACTGAATTATTTATAACTGGCAATTTGACATACGATTCCCTGAACAACAAAAGCCACATATGTATAGTAAGCTATTAAATAATAGGCTTAACTACCATACATACAAAACGAAATGTACATGAAATTCACTAACCAATTACGCAAATTAACCAATATATTTTCTAAGTATTCAACATCTGTATCGCTCTCAAACATGTCTTGATCTACACATATATTTTACGATATGGAAACAATAACCTCAAAACTGCTAAACAATCACGACGGAAACAAGAAAGGGTCGCCATTTCCGAAGCTTAACTAATGGATAAGTGTGTAGCTATCACATCAAGCGGCAGTTATCTTGACTAGTAGCTAAGAGTTCTAGTTAGCATTATCTACGAGTCATAATACACTTTTTTACTCTGACCGAGAGTTAACATTTAACTAAAGGTGTAACTAAAGGTCATAATACAGGCCCTTAATTTGTCAACTGGGTCTTCAAAATTGCTCACTTTATCACGAACCACCTACATACAGCTACGTATATGGTTAACTGCTCGCACAAAAGGCTTGATAATGTTCCAGAGAGTATTATTGCAGTATTCCTGGGGTATCTCATCCTCATTGCGAGGTGAGGGGCACCTAGAGCGTACACATTGGGACCCGAAAGATGGTGAACTATGCCTGGCCAGGACGAAGTCAGGGGAAACCCTGATGGAGGTCCATGGTGATTCTGATGTGCAAACCGATCGCCAGTGCTGGAGACAGGGGCAGAAGACTACTTGTACCATCTAGTAGCTCAAAAACTTTGAAATATAAATTTTTTTAATCTAAAATGTGAGCTTAAAATTTTCTAATCAAGCTTCTTTAAAACGTAACATTGGCTAAATGGATAAAAAAGTACATGTCTTAAACTTTCAAATGAGCCCTAGCTGACATCATTCCTATTTCTCTTACATTACTGGTCCCACCGTTGTGTCGTTTGTTGTTTCCTGTTTGTGACTGGTAATATCTACTGTGCTTTTGTTTTGTCTCATCCTTGTGTCGCATGATAACTTGGATTTCTTTTTTAATATTTGCTTTTTATTATTTTCATTTATTATGTTTGTTCCATGTTTAATTAAACCAGATTCCAATTTATTGGAAGTTTACGTTGTGTATGTATCCTGTTGACTAAAGCATAATCTGCTTATTTATGTTTTTCTAATATCTTTGGTTTCCTTTGTCAGTCATTTATTTCACAATGGAGTATGTCCAAGCAAGCAGATAAAGGAAGCTACAGAATACAAGTACCTAGACATGATGATGCAGAGTGACTTAGTGTAAAGAAGGCAGGTTTAGATATTTCTGTTTAAAGGAAAACTGGCTCTAAGTATCCTGGAAAGAGTGTTAATAGCGCAGTGCAATGAAGAAAATGTGTATATTACAATGGTACGGCTAATGTTAAGAGTAAACGATAGCAGAGTGGGATCCGTACTGGAAATTGGAGTTGCTGGAGACTGTGCAATGACGGGTAGAAACGTGAGTGAAGGGTAAACAGAGAGGGCAAGGACAGGCTGGTGAGGACGAAGGGAATTTTTGGCCATCCGTGACGCTGATGGAAAAGGGGTGGAACTGGCGGAAGGGAAGAAGAAGAAGAGTGGAAAGGCTGGTAAGGATGTTTAGGGTGGTAAATGGCAAGGGAGGTTGAGTAAGTTACACTGCATTATACAGGTGATAAAAGAGAGATGTTGGTCAGTGCTTAACATCGAGGTCTTTAGTGTACAGGTGATGAGAAGCAGAACAGAGCATGATGGGAAGTCATTGGTTAGTTAGGACATTGTACGTAAAGGAGTGGAATTTACTTTCGAAGGAGTAATGTGGGTTAGAAAGTTTAAGCTGTGATTAGTACGGGAATGAAGTGGTTACAGCTTGCCATTGGGCAGTTGCCCAATTGCCTAGTTGTTATTGTGTATTATTATTCAGTGTTCTCCCCACCACAAATTTAGAGCTCGGTGTTTCACGAGACCAGCTGGGTGCATCATGGAATAAGCTTGATGGTGTTGATGGGAATATCTGTTTCTTAGCCGGGTAGTAGAGAAAACTAGCCGGGTGGGGCAACCGGCAAAATGGGCCAGGGGAGAACACTGTTATTATATAATTATAAAAGACGTTTCGGGATATCTAATCTGTTCCCTTCTTCAGGTGAATACATGCTGGGTCTAAGAACACGAGTGTGACTGATGAGGGGCAATAAAACCATGGGTGTTTGATACCACTTATCTGGCTTAGCCAATGGCAGACAAGGCGTCTCCTGATTGGTTGTACTGCTTAGCATCACTCAAGATTGGTTGTGGTGTGCTCTTATGTGCTGCAATGATTTTTCTCTCTTAATCACTGGGATTTACTAATTTCCAAATTCAACGCTGTAATGACTGACTGAAAATATTGTTATTGCTAATAATAAAAGCTGTCTATGATAAGTATTCTTTTAATTTTATTGGTTTCCTCTGAGAGTAGTGTTCAGCTTTCCCAAAGCATTTTGTGTTGACTAAAGCATACTCTGCTTATTTAAGTTTCTTACCCTCTATAGTTTTCTTTGACAGACATTTGCATCACAATGGAGTATATACCGAAAAACAACTACATCCAGTAATGCACCCCACCATTTTACAGTTCTTTCAACGATCATACCCTGAAATACATTGCATCAGGCCTTTATGGTTAACTTTTCAACAATACGCAACCCTTTAGACTAAACAATTAATAAAGAACACTTAAGTGCGAACGGTCGTTGATTAAGCTTGTGTTACAGAACAAAAACCATTGACGTGGACCCTCCACACTATTAAATTATAAACATGTTAACTGTCAATGTCCTCCTCGTAAAAATATTATAATTTTAGACCTCCACAAAGTAAAACAAAGACGTCTTACTAAAACACTTACTTTCAAGATAATCTTCTAAGTACAACATTGTATAATATTATCAAAACAAACAAAGCTCAGCACAATATTTATGAACATATATTGACGTTCGCCAATAAACTTCACAGATACAGCAAATACCATAGAAAAATGGCGTACTTCGAATTGGAATAGCCTACACTGAGTGCGCCATCGGAGCGCACAGTAAACTGAAAAAGTGCTATGTACACGTGATTGCTCCCTGCGAATGCTTATTATTTATTTATTTTTACTAGCCTCCTCATATTTCTGGTGCATACCAGAATGGGGGTTGTCAATACATATATACTTACATTTGCACGTATACACATATAGCTACTAAACAAACAAACATGATCTACAATACTGCACACACATACATATGTACACAAATTACACACATGTATAGCCTAATCCTAACCATATGCATACAGTCATTCATATACTTATACATACGGTATGTACACATTTTATTTAAACATTTACGTTACTTCACATCTGTATGTTCAGCCCTCACGATATACTTATAAGTAGTTAAAGTTTGCAGATAGTGGCCAGTCTGGAAGGTATTTTTCTAATTTAACTATTGAGATAGTCTTGTATAGTATAAAAGGCATTATTTAATAGATAGAGTTTTAATCGTTTTTTGAAATTTTCTACATTTTCTATAACTTTATTATTTTGGTAACTTATTCATTAGCACGATTCCTTTATAATGGGGGCTTTCTGAAAATTTTGTTGTTTAACGTGATATGTTAATTATTTTGGCTTTTTGTGTTGTAGTTGTGAATATTACAGTTTAATACTAGTTAGGTGTTTCGCTTGACATACAATACTGTGTGGTATATGTATAAGCAGGGCAATGTTTAAATATTCAGTTCTATAAATAGGGGCTTACAGTGACATAGCTTATTTTTCCTTTTAGTATTCTTTTAATATTTTTTTCTGGAGCTTGAAGACTTGGACCAAATTTTGTGAAATTCCCCTAACAATAATGCCGTACTTTAGAATGGATTGTATATCTGAGAAATACAAAGTCCTAACTACGTCTAGAGAGCAAATTTTTTAAGTGCATTAATGACATAACACATGTAACTTAGCTTCTTCGATACTTATTTTATATGATATTGCCAGGATAGATTTTGATCTATTTGTAGGCCTAGAAATTTTATCATTTCTGCTTTTGGAATTTTTTTGTTGCCAATTTGTGTTATGTCATTTTCGTTTATCTTGCATTTAGCTACTGATAAAATAAATTCCATTATGTATGGTCTTTTTCTATATTTCGTATTAATTTATTTTTGCTGAACCAGCAGTCTTGACGTGAGCGGGGTCGTGATTAGGTGTTGTTTGCCCGGTGCGCCAGCCCGTTAAGAGAGAACGGGCACTCATGAGAGCAGAGACTCTAGGTTTCAGGGCCATGTGGCCGATGGCCGTGGCGTTGCAAGAATACTCCCCACTCTACATCGCTAAGTTACTTACGCAGGGGAATCTTATGGCGTTCCCCACGCCCGTAGCACTAAGGTAGAAAAGTACACACATAAAACATACTGTAGGTATAGCACTGGAATGCGGGTTGAGGGTCCCGAGCCCTGATGGCCATGAAGAGGCAAGTAATAAATACGAACCTGTAGTTGGAAACATATTTAATACAAAAGCACCATGCTCCAATAATACACACACTGGTGGCGCAATATGCGGATCCGGCCCTAAGCCCGGCCGGTGGGCGATGCTGTAAAGTGAAAATTCACCGCGTGGCGAAAAATATAATTTAAGTCACGCCCCTGGGCGATGAGTTGCAGGGGTGAATGGTACACCTCCTGGCCAGCAAAGTAAAATAAAATGTTCCATATGAAAATATGACTATTGATAGACTTCTGATTAACACAAAGTCTTGAAGGGCCCGGAGTGACGAGCACTTCGACCGTCCCGGTCCGCCGTGTAATGCCAACTGGCGAGTCCTTCCCGCGTGAATGACGTCGTGCCGCCAAAGCGCGGGAAGCACTCGCCGAAAAACACAAAATCTCTCAATTAAACAAGGGCAAAGGCCCAAAACACTCACAATAACACAGCTTGAGGGTTAGAGTCCCAAATTTGAATAACGGGCTAGTTTATAGAGAGTTTACGTAAATTAAAGTTCGGGTCGACCTCCGTGTCGTATTGTCTCATCTCCTGTGACAGGCCGGAGGGTGCATGGCTGTCGTCTTCAGCCAGCGGCAGCTGGACGCCGGCGTCGCCGGTCCCTCCTCGGGCTCTGTCTTGAATAGGTGGTCCCGTTACCTCCACCCCGGGCATGGGGCCTCGTGGGCGGAGTTGGTCCGCGTGGGCTGTTACGTTGTTCAGGTGAGCGTGTCGGCTTACCTTCACTAGTGTCGACTGCCCCTCCACGCCGTCCGCCTTCTGCTGCCGTAGTCGGCGGTGTCCAGCTCGCGAAGAGGCACCTTACGCACCCAGTGTGGGGGCCGTCTCCTGTACGCGGGGTGCTAGGTGGCGCCCTGACTGGCGGGTCTGCCCTGGGGGGCGTGGTGCCGTGGGGCGTTCCGCCCCCGTTTCCATAATCAGCTCGCAGATCATCTCTATGTATTTTGTTTACTCGGCCGTTGTGGCGCCTAACGAGGTAGGTGGTCCTGCCGCACGCTCTTACAACCTGGTGCGGTCCGCTCCACTTGGCGGCGAAGCCTGCGCAGTTGTTCTTTTTTCCTGCCGAGAGGGGGTGCGCTCTGACGTACACCCGCTGTCCAGGCTGGAGCTGTTCAGGGGGGCGTCTCGTGGTTTTGAGCCACTGTTGCGTGTAGCGCTCCTGGTTGGCCCTCATCGCCACGTGCCGCTCCTGCCGTCTCTCTGTTCTTACTTCAGGGCTTCCAGGTTCTCCCTCGCTGACGGCGGCGCACTTGTACTCTCCTGGGAACTTGAGATTGCACCCCAGTAGTGCCGCTGCTGGTGATTGTCTGGTGGCCACGTTCACCCGGCACCTAAGTGTGAACAGGGCTGCGGGCAGGTGTTCGGCCCAGATCTCGTGCCTTTTCCCCACACAGAGTCGGAGCTGCATCTTCAAATCCTGATTCCGACGTTCCGTGGGGTTGGCTCTCGGGTGGTACACCGGCGTGGTATGGTGGTAAACACCCCACTTCCCACAGGCGTCTCTCCATTTTCCCCCGGTGAATCGTGACCCATTGTCCGTAAGCAGGACCTTCGGGTAGCCCCATCTTGCATAAAATTCAGTGTCCAGTGTTCGCACTAGGTTCTTAACACGTGTGCTGGGAACAGCGTAGGCTTCCGTCCATCTCGTCAAATGAAGCGCTTGCCATTCGTGGAATGGGGGTATGGGCCCATGATGTCTAGGGCGACAGTTTCGAAGAGGCGCTCCGGCAGACATGGCTGCTGCTGTTGTTCGCCGTCGGTTCTTCGCTACTTGTACTTGTTGCATGTCTTGCAGCTTCTGACATACCGTTGCACCGCCCGGGTCACCCCTGGCCAGTAGAATAGGCGGCTTACATTGCGGGCTGTCTGGCACATGCCCGGATGTCCAGCGAAGTGTCCGTCGTGTTAGTGTTGTAGCATGTTCCCGCGCTCACCCTGGGGCACAAACATTCACCACGGTCCCTCACGAAGGGGATGGCGTATCTACTCGTTCGTCGACTACCCACCACTGGTGTACCAACGCGTTCGCGCACTCCTGGTGTTTATTCTGACATGTGGGACAGTCTCGTTGCGCCGCTACAACCGCCTCATACAGGGTGTTAACATTGGCCTCTTGAGGTTCTGCTATCAGCTGATATAGCTGGGCGTTAGCTGGTTGCGGTCCGGGTGGCAGGATATCGTCCCAGTCTGTCACGTCGTGCACGATGATGTCAGTGCGCAGCGCCCGCGACAATGCATCGGCCAGTTTGTTGTCATTCCCCGCTATGTGTTCGACCTCGAAATCGTAGCCCTGCAGTGCCATCGACCACGCGCAAGTTGACTGCACGCTTCGCGCATGGACTGCAGCCACACGAGACACCTGTTGTCGGTGCGCAGGATGAATCTCTGGTATTCCAAGTATGCTCTGTAACGTTTCATCGCCCATACAACTGCTAAGCACTCTTGCTCGTTTACATGGTACCGTCTTTCCGTGGGGCGAAACTTGGCGCTCGAGAAGTCTACTACGCGTCGTGCCCCCGTATCGCCGTACTGGTACAGCACCGCACCGACCCCTTCTTGACTTGCGTCCGTCTGGAGGTACAGTGGGTGCTGACAATCGTAGTCGGCTAGGGTTTCGCACCTCATGAACGCAGTCTTAATGTCTCGGAACGCCTGGTCCGCCTTCGCGGTCCAACTGTATCTTCTCTGCCGGGAGAGGAGAGCTGACAATGGTGCTGCTATGGTCGCGAACCCCTGTATGTGCTCACGCAGCCAGTTTATCAAGCCGAAAAACTTGCGCAGTTGTTTGCACGTGCCTGGTGGTTGGCACTCCTCTACTAGACGCAGGTGTTCGATGTTGGGTTCAATCCCTTTCTCGCTGACCATGTGGCCTAGGAATTCAATGTTGGCCTTCCCTATATGGCATTTGGGCACTGTGCATGTCAGCCCATTGATGGCCAGGCGTTCTAGGACGAGCGACAAGTGGATCAGATGTTCTTCCCATGTGTTCGACCATATGAGCACGTTGTCGAGGTAGGCTAATGTGAACTCGCTGGCCAGTCTGCTCAGTACCTGCACCATCATCGTTTGGAACGTCGCGGGTGGTTCTTTCAGGCCGAATGGCATTGCGCAAAATTGGTATTGGCTGCTGTCTGGGGCCGTGAATGCGGATTTCTCCCAGTCGTCCTGCCACATCGGAACTTGCCAGTAACTGCTCCGCAGGTCTAGGGAGGAGAACACTTTCGCGCGTCCTATGGCGTTCAGAGCATTCTTGACGCTGATATATGGTGGGTCAGGTTTTCTGTCGCGAGATTCACCCCTGATAGCAAAATAAGCTTGATTCAAGCTTGAATTAAGCTTGTCATGACAAGTCTGCAAGCTTGCAGCAAGCTTGTCATGTCAAGCCATAAGCTTGAATCAAGCTAACTAGTCTCCACACGACAAGCTTGCAGCAAGCTTGGGAACAAAGCTTGATTCAAGGTTGCTGCAAGCTTGTAGCAAGCTTGCCTCGTACAGGGTAGGATACAACTGTGAAAAATAAGCTTGACTCAAGCTTGATTCAAACTTACCAAATTTGGCTTGTAGTGGCAAGTCTAAATCAAGTCAATTGTAGGCTTGCCGCAAGCTTACATGCTATCTGGGCCCCGTCTCAGATCTATGCAAAAGCGCAGCGTGCCATCTTTCTTGGGGGCTAACGTTATTTGTGAATTGTACCGGCTGTTGGCCGGTTCAATGACTCCCTCTGCCAGCATCTCCTTGATCTGTTCTTTAATAACTTTGGCCTGGTGTGGCAAGTAGCCCTTCGTGGGCGTGTAAAATGCATGTGTGTGGTGAGGTCGATTCGGTGTTCCGTCACCGCAGTACGTCTCAGGATATCATTAGCCGCGAACACTTCGCTCCTCTCGTCTAAAAGCTGTTGAAATGCCTCTCTGTATGCTGGGGGTACTTCGTTTGAGATATCCTTGAGTCTAACTGTGGCGGCAAGTTCCCTTGTTTCCGCCTCTGTACTGTATGCGGTTCTGCGTTCAACAGTGCCGAAGTGTATGCGTCTCGCCGCGGGCTCCACCACTGTGTTCTGTTCAGTAAGCCAAGGTAGGCCCAAGATGGCGTCCTCTCTCAACTCTGGTGCTACCAAAGCAGTTGTTACTGTCTCTATGTCCCTGATGTGTTCAACAATGGTGGCTTGGTCTATCGCTTGGCACTTCGCGCCCTCGGAAGCTAGCTGAACGCGCTGATTGAATTTCAACATGGTTTTAGTATTAACAATTTCTGACCGAATGAAACTGTGTGAAGCCGCTGTGTCTACTAGCGCATAACAGCGGAGGTTGTTTATGCTTACTAAAATTTTGATTGATGGATGGTGTCTACTATGGATTTGCTGGAGTAGAGCGTGCTGTGGTGTCTGGTTGTTTACATTGACACTGGGGTACACGGTGACGTCTGGTCCCGTGACCCCTACTGTCCGTTTCCCGACTGGGACCTGTTATTCTTGTCCCCTTGCCTTGGCCTTGCCGGCACCCTAGGACAGTCTTTATGCCAGTGCAACTGGTTGCCCGGGCAGAACTGACATGGGAACAGGGGTGGCTTGGAATAGTCTAGCGAGCGTCGCTGTTTCATGTCGGCATGCACATCACCCTTGGAATAATCACTCTCATAACTTGTGTTCCTTTCGCGTTGTCGCTCGCCGCCTGTCGCCGCTGTCCTTAATGTTGCTAGTTGTGCAGCTGTTGTGGATCGGTCAGCGCCGCCACTCCCGCGCAGTGTCGCGGGCGGCTGGAGCGTCTCTCTCCCGAACAGTGCGGTGGCCTTTATGAACTCTTCTGGCTCGTACGTCAGTAGTGGCACTAGCGAAGTGCGGGACTCTGGGCGCGTGGTTTCGGCGATTGTAGTAAGCACTTGTCGCGCACTAAGGTGTGGTTGGTATTTGCACAGTAGGTGGTACTTGCGCGACACAAACGCTGACAGTGGCTCGTTCTCCTGTGGCTCCAGCAGGAGCCGGCTTTGTGCTTGTAGTGACATGAACGCTTCTCCGTATTATGACAGGAACAGTCCCCGAAATTCGTTCCACGCCATCCCATATCGCGTCATACTCGACCACCATCTGCTGGCTTAGCCCGTCAGCTGCTTCCCGATGACTTGCGGCCATTCTTCATCACTAACAGCGTACCTGTGTAGGCGGCCTTCACAGTCCTCTAGGAACGCCTCTGGGTCCTCCCTCGTTAATTCCGCGAAAGTTGGTAGCATCTGAAATTGGCGTGGTTTCGACATGGATGGCGGGCGCGTCGCGGCCACCTCCGTCACCCGCGGCGTCACTGGAGTGCGCCAGGCACTTGTAAACATTGGCGGTATGGACATGTTCTGAATGACAGCGACAGTTGTTCGTGGAACAGCACTGTGACCTTGGTTGCTGACCTCAGTGGGGTGGTTCTGCCAGTTCGGTGTCTCCGACGGAGGTTGTTGCGTAGCAGCAATACAGCCAAAACACAGGAAGCCTGTGCCGACTACTGTCTGCTTCTCCTCGACCACGAGGCATTCCATATGCGCGTCTTGCTCACAGTACTTGCACCGCAACGTAGCTCCCACCTCCACGTGGCATCGCGGTCGTCTGCACTCGCATACTGGTGGATCAGGTACCTTGCCGCCTCCCGTCGCGAATAGTGTGGAGACTCGGTGTTTTGCGCCGTCACTGGGTGAGCATGCCTTCGTGGCTCCCGTGCTCGTCTCGCACATGTCGCACCGGAAAGGTCCAGTATGTGCCTTCACCACTTCCGCGGCCGACAAGCATCCCTCGTGGCATTGCGCGGAACACATCATGCATGGTACGGTGCACTGTCCTGAATGCAGACAGACCAGGCTGTCACACACTTTATGCTTCAAAAAGTCATTGTAGTTTGGTTCCTGTTTAAAGTTTGTTTGTTGTGCTGCGCACGCACACGCGGTTGCACACGGTGTATTCCAGTTGGCAGCTTCCCTTCTTGGCCCACACTGCGTACCCGTCCGTGCAGGTACATCATCGGACGTCACCTGCAGCGGAAAGTCGCGATTGTCGCAGAAGATGTTATGAGGGTGCCAGTTTGGTAATAGCGCCTTCACGTGGCATCTATAGTGTGCCAGATGTTCAGGCAGAGTCTCGTAGCATTGGTCGCACACGTGGCCAGTGGATTCATACGGGCCATGGTATGCCATGTCGTGGAAGCGCGGCGCGGACGATCAGCTGGTCAGGTCACCGACCTTGGTGTGGCAGACTCCCCGCACACAGCGCGGTAGTGGAGGTAGCTCTGGCAGCAGGTGGCCTGGAGGGGGTGACGCTGTCCTTGATGCGCACGCTGTCACCCCTTTGGATGGAGCGGGGGGTAGTGAGGGGGTCGCACGGCCGGTTGCTGCCACAAGATGGCCGCCCTCGCGTACTTTATCCCTCTGCCTTCCACAATGGCGACCACGCGGTCTCCGCGCACGAATTTTACCGTAACCGTAACTGCGTTGGTGCGTGATTGTTTACACCACACAAGTTGGGCGACAATTTGACGTGAGCGGGGGTAGTGATTAGGTGTTGTTTGCCCGGTGCGCCAGCCCGTTAAGAGAGAATGGGCACTCATGAGAGCAAAGACTTTCAGGGCCACGTGGCCGACGGCCGTGGCGTTGCAAGAATACTCCCCCCTCTACGTCGATAAGTTACTTACGCAGGGGAATCTTATGGTGTTCCCCACGCCCGTAGCACGAAGGTAGAAAAGTACACACATAAAACACACTGTAGGTATAGCACTGGAATGTAGGTTGAAGGGTTCCGCGCCCTGATGGCCATGAAGCAGCAAGCAAGAAATACGAACCTGTAGTTGGAATCGTATTTATTACAAAAGCACCATGCTCCAATAATACACACACTGGTGGCACAATATGCGGATCCGGCCCTAAGCCTGGCCAGTGGGCGATGCTGTAAAGTGAAAATTCACCGCAAGGGTGAAAAATAGAATTTAAGTCACGCCCCTGGGCGACGAGTTGCAGGGGTGATCCGGGCCAGCAAAATTAAATAAAATGTTCCATATGAAAATATGACTATTGATACACTACTGATTAACACAAAGTCTTGAAGGGCCCGGAGTGACGAGCACGTCGACCATCCCGGTCCGCCGTGTAATACCAACTGGCGAGACCTTCCCGCGTATATGACGTCGTGACGCCAAAGCGTGGGAAGCACTCGCCGAAAAACACAAAATCACTCAATTAAACAAGGGCAAAGGCCCAAAATACTCACAATAACACAGCTTGAGGGTTAGAGTCCAAAATTTGAATAACGGGCTAGTTTATAGAGAGTTTACGTAAATTAAAGTTACGTGAAATTTTGAACCACAAAACACTTAAAGAATTAGAGACTGAATTTTAACGATAATTGAATAATAATAATTATGACACAACACTGGTAATTACTGATTAACTAAAACATGAAAATGTTTGGGGGGAACACGTGCAGATATTTAGGCAGTGAAGTTGGCTGTGCTGGCGAGTCCAACTTGCCGCGAGGCGCAGGGGTGTACTACTGTGTTTAAGGTTAAATACAAAAAGGCTTAAAAGAGACACAGTACACATGGAACACACTTACCCTTGGCCTTTGTATTATACTGCCTGCTAAATGGCGTAACTCCCATTGACGGAGCAAGCACGGGAGTGCTATTACGAAGTGTTTAACTTTAACGTTAATTTGCGTGGCTTCTCGTCAAGGGCGCACATTCCTACCATTTAATGGCAGTTCTTTGGGGCCGGTGCACACTCTGGTGGCACCCGGCGTCACAGGGGCGGCGTCTGGATGCCGCTACCTCGTATGCCCACGTGGCCGGGTGCGTTCCCACATGACGTGGCTGTACGGGCGCTCGACCCGTTCCGTAATGGTGGCTTGATACGCACGATGGGCTCAGAGAGAGGGAGTTGCAGAACGACCCGCGTCAGTCTATCTCTCTAAGTGTTTCATTAATGTTGTATACTAGGTTTGTTTTATTTGGGTCAGTTATCAGGATATTAGTGTCGTCTGCAAACATTACCATTTCACCCTGTTTTACAGATTTTGGCAGATTGTTTATAAGAAATATAAATTACAGTGGGCCCATTATTGAGCTTTTTGGGATTCCTATGGTAATTGGGCTTGCATGTGAGATGAAGTTTATAATTTTTCCCTGATTGTTCACAGAAACGTTGACGGGAATGGGGGTCGGGGTGAGATGTGCATTTAACCATTTACCCGTGGTGCCAGCTCGTCAGGAGAACGAGCACTCGGTAGAGCTTGAGACTCTCAGGGGTCGTGCGGCCGATGGCCATGACATAAAGTACTCCCCCGTTCCTCGCCTGTTACACAGAGAATTCTAGGTGCTTCCCACACCCGTAGCACTTGAGAAAAACACTTCCAGGGAATACAAGGGCACCCTGGACGCCCATTTACTTACATGAGAAAGTAAGCGGGTTAAGGCCCGCGCCGTATAACCATGAAGCGGTAGTCAATAAAGCAACGATTTATCACTCACGTGTTTTATTGAAAGGGTCGTCGTTAATCCGTACAGAGGCACACTACAGCGACGGTTGAACGGACCCGGACCTAGCCCGTCCAGTGGGCTGTGTAGACTACAAAAGCTCGTCACAGGACGGCGCATAATTATTACGTCCTAGAAATTAAACGCCTGGGCGCGAGAGTTGCAGGGGCTAGGGGTGTCGCCGGGCACATCACAAAAACAACGTTCCGGTAAATTACATTAAACTATTGCAGTGAAATGATTAGAGCAAAGTTGTAGGTGCCGGGTGCGACACGAGACACGTCGACCACCTCGAGTCGCCTCTCAATGCCAACTACGGGACGGTTCGCACGTGACCTGGCTCGGCCGCCAATTGCACGGGAACCATCCCTTGCACACATAATTACACTTTAACAAATAAACACAAATCACAAGAAGGCAATTGTAACTTAAGAAATGAATAATTAGAGTCTGAAATACTTGGTATTATTTGGAATTTGGATTTTGTTGAAACTTGTGTCTGTCACATATTTTGATTAACGTAATTATTAGAGCACTATAAATGGCAAAACTGTAAAAGAGAATGGAAAAGTATTACTTTGCATTATGCTGATATTAACAAAACACTAATTACTTAATTACAAATTATAGCATTTCGGCGCTAAGACCAGTGTTATGTTGGCACAGTGAATGAGTCCACTCTGGCTACGGGGCACAGGGGTGTTTCCACGATACAACTAGGTTAAGCCTGACTTTTCTTTAAGGATTTATTAATACTTGAAAACAAGGTTATCACCTGGCCCGTAACTTTATTTAGATATCGGGGAAAGTTTCTTCGCCCACGATTGCACCACACGTTAGGCTATGTCACGCTATTTACTTTACGCCTTAATTGTGGGCGTGTTGGGTGGGCAAACATTTCACTAACATTCCCAGGGGCTCCTAGCACCCGGCACTATACGGGTGCACCGCCCCACAGCGTCGGGAGGGCGTCTGGGCGCTGCTGCCCATGTGGCGGCGTGTGTGAGTGCGCTCCGTTATGCGAACTGGCTACTAGCACTGGGATGTGTTCCGTCGGTGGACGGCTTGGTGTGCATGACGGGCTAGTAGCACTGACAGTGGGCGTGGCTGTTCCACGTCAACGTATTGTTGTTTTTTGGTAACGATTTTGCAGATACGATTTCAGCATTTGTAGTGGTATACTCCTTACCCCAAAATTTCCTAATTTATTTATGTGTATGTTGTAATCTACGCAGTCAAATGCCTTAGACAGGTCTGCAAATATCCCTACAGTTTTTTTTATTGTCAAGAGAACTTACTATTTTGTCAATAAAGCTCTATGTTGCTTGTTCTGTCGATATGCCATTGACAAAGCCAAAATTATTTTGTACTAATACATTGTTTTTCTCTAGAAGCTGTGTTAACTTTTTGGAAATAATGGTTTCTAGGAGCTTAGGGAAAGATGATTATACAGCTACTGGTCTATAATTGTTCATACTACTTTCATCTCCCTTTTTAAATATTGGTGTGATTTTCGCCCATTTTAGTCTATCTGGAAAGATGCCCTTTAACAGACATTCATTGATTATATATGCGAGTGGAGCTTTTATTTGGTGACAGCATTCTTTTAATACATAAACCGTAATCTAATCCAAACCGTATGATCTTATGTTCTTTAGTTTTATTTCTATTTGAATAATGTCTTTCTCAGAGCATGGGGTAACGAATAATGAGTTTATATGACGTCGTACAGGCAACCGTTTTCATGCCTAACCTGAGGTAGGTGCTGAACTAGATATTTACACACACACCGGTGCAGATCGCAGCTGCACTCATGACAGTGCAAACCAGTGCAAGACCCCATGTGACACTCCACATTATTAGTGACGTGTGGGCCATAACCCATTGTTGTGTCATTAAGTGTAATTGCTAATATTGT
>PNEQ01093007.1:21514-56246 GCA_003012365.1 Medauroidea extradentata | reverse complement strand
CAAGACAGTGTGGCAAGTCCGGACAGCGGCGGAAATCTCCGAGCGTAGTCAGAAGGTGCATTTGCGTGTGAAAGACGGACGAGTAGGTTTGACTATTGCTTTAAACAGTGAGGATTTTAAGACAGGCTTTTATTAACCGCATATTTAAAGAGTGTAATTAAATATTTTAGAATTATTAGCTGTAAATAATGCCTGTAAAATTTTATCTACATTGTATGAACGGAATTTAGATAAGTGTTCTATACTTACTGAAGAATATTTTTTTAAGGAGTGTAATGTATTAAGACGTTTAACTCATTTGTTAAATTAACAAAGCCCGCCATTCCGATCGAACCTGGCTGCGTCCAGGACAGTAGAATTACAAAAGCGTCTTAGTTAGGTTTTAATTTTATTATCTTTCCTTATCGGGAGATACGGAAAAAATTCGCGTGTTCACTGACATCTGTGTATTCAAGTAGACATTATCTGCTCACTGGCTGCTCGATGACGCAGTGATATGGGCCTGCATTAAGTTGCTTCTGTACTATTGGCTAAGCGACTTCCAGCAAGTGTCAAATAAGTCACGGGCCAATTACGAAAGTGGCACGAACCTACAGTTGCTGGAATTCTAGCTCGAAACCATAAGAAAACGCGAATTTTTTTAGGTCTCTACTTATCGGGGAGGTCTTGCACGTCAAACCTGTATACTGTCATTCTCTATCTAGGCATATCATCCACAGCTGTTCAGAATATATTTAACTTGCGTATAACTTGTATTATCGGTTTCTTTATTTATTTTAACCAATGTCAGGGCGTAGACGATTTACCGGAAATATTAAATACTGTATTACAGTAATTCAATCCTGTAATTAATTTTGTTTGTGCCGTTGCAGAACTGAAACTAGTTTTTGTAAGTCTTAATTTTTCTTACTTAATTAATGAACCCATTTTTATGTCTCTAGCGTTCTAAAAACTTAATCGACTTATTAAGTAGCACCCCTAGTAAAAAAAAATCTTGCACAGTTTCAGATTCTAATTTCGCAAAGAATAATATACCTACAACAGTAAAACTTTTTTAAAGCAAAAACATTAGTCGTACCTCTGTTACTTAGTCGAAGTTTTGATACTGGAATATCAATGAGATTATAAAAATATTGGGAGTTCAGCGAAATATTGTAACATTACGACATTTATTTATAATACATATTCTTCTACTAAATAAATAATTTAACTATAGTAACCTAGACATGGCCTTTATGAACACATATCTGTATTAAAACCCTGTTAACTTTTTTTGTGAGAAAACTGACTAAAAGCGGAGTGTGTTTTCGTATTTTCGGACTTTTTAGCTTCTACATTCACATATACTCCCCTCCAATCAATGACACACGTTGGTTTTCTGCCATGAGTGTGTCTTATCAGACTAGAACACTCCCAGCTGTCGCTACAAGCACTCTAAACGCAGTTTGTAAATTTACCAGACGTGCGTATAGGAGAGCTAAGAAAGTAGGTATGGTAGAATAGTTTCCCAGACATCCATAGTAGCTCTCCTTAACCTAATTATAAAACAGTCAAAAGTATACTGAAGTTAGCAGACTTGTATTGTAACATTTGTAAACGTTTGCATATTTAAAAGACGGAAGTATGGTAACTGTCCCATACTGTGTCTGGGATAACAACTTCCTAAACATTTGAGGAAGTTTTTTTTACAGTTAGTGTACGTCTGTTGGCCGCTTTCTCAGGTCTCTGCTGTGTAAGGACCCTTCTTATCCTCAAAGGTGGCATAAATAGCTGTTTGTCATTGTTTTAACAGGAAAAATACCAGTAGTATTCGTAAAACAACTTTAATGCATACTTTCCACAAGTCATATACCGCTTAAAGTTTCATTGAGAAACACTTTCTACGAAAACACTGCACGCTAGTTTAGTACTCTGCATTTAGAATCGACGTGTTGTTTTACTCACGTACACGAGTCGACTTATCGCCTTCCTCGTTTCTTTCCCGTTTCCGTTCCTAAAAATAAATTCTAAGATCGAAACTACTATTAATGATGTGTTTAACTCTCAGCATATTGGCATTCTTCTTGCTAATTACCAGAGCCACGAATATTTCGCGAAAAGAATTTTGTCCCACAGTTTGTTTGAGTGCCTTACGTTCACATCTGCTTCATTGTCAGTGATTGGTTATTTTAACTGTCACGTGTCTTAAGGTTCGACCTGCAAATCACAGGCGTGTGGTTCTGTAGTAACCTTACTGTGACTGGTTCAGTCAAATGAGAAACATCACTTCACAAAGACGCTCTACCAATAACCATGAAGCATAGGTGCAGATGTGTAGGTAAGGCATTGAAACAAAGTGGGGCAAAATTCTTTTCGTGAAAAGCTCATGGCTCTAATAATCAGTAGGGACTGGGAAATGTCGAGAATTCAATTACCTGCAGGCTAGACTCCATTATACTATGCCTACTCAAGCCCCGACTAATAGTCAACTAGCTGCCACTCAGTGGAACAGCAGATAATGAACGAATAGACGACGCTTGAGTATGCATAGTACAATGGATTCTAGCCTACAGGTAATTGAACTCACGAATTTTTCCAGTCCCTATTAATCACATACGTGTGGTGTTGTGATAACCTTGTACTGATTGGCGTAGTTACAAAAGAGACATCTATGCAGATACGCTGTGCCAATAACCACGGAGGAAAACTGCGAGTATGCACGTAAGACACAGACACAAAGTGGTGTACAAACTTTTTCACTAAAACTACCGTCTCCTCAGCGCCTACAACAGCGTTGCACCGCCCGTGGTAAGATACCCTGCACGTACTGCAAGGATGTTCGTGTCTTGGGGGTTGGTGCCGGCGATGGGTTGGTAGCAGTTGGTCGCACCAGTGTGCTCAGCTGATCAAGGTCGTGTACAACCGTGTCACGTACTGCGCCACCCGGAATGGAACACCGAACGTTTCCGACCGCGAGTCCCGTCAGGCGGGGTAGCCTACCTGCTAGGCGAACTGGAGCACTGAAGTGGGAACGGAATGTCCCGAACATGCGAACCACGACAGTTTTACTCTTCCTCCTCTTGTTTCCTTGCCGTTCTCTTATCTCCACTTTCCACATTATGTCCCTTAAGCCTGTATTTCCTTGTTTTTACTGTTATTGCTGTGACAATACAATACTTTAAAGTACAAACGTGAGAAGACATAACAAACCTAATCGGTAGTTTTATATTAAAAGATTTTTGCCGTTATAGCTAATTTTTACAGGATAATGTGTAGGCCTACGGTTTTGTCTAATCTGTCAATTAACAAAAATTTAGTTGATTACATAGTTAACGCGAAAGTGTTTACAGTCACGAAAAAATTAAAACTGTCAAACAGATATTTGAAAACTGTTCTCGTTTTAGCTTAAAACATAATTTTCTCGGAAACAGTACAAACAACACAGCTTTAAATGTGTTTGGTTAAAAAGCAACAACAAGAATTAACTACAAAACTTTAAAATATGTGGACCAATTTTTAGCATAACTATTCTAAACAAAAAGTTTCCTACACTCAACATTTCTTTACAAATAGGGCGTTAGATAAAAATTATGTATGTATGTATATATATATATATATATATATATATATATATATATATATATATATATATATATATATATATATATATATATATATACATACATACACACACGTGTGTGCGTGTGTCTACTTTTGTTACGAAATGTATATTATTAAAATACAATTTTACATATAAAGATTAAAAGTTAAAAATTTATGACTGTATATCTATGAACTCTGAAATGTAAATTACTGTTATAGTTGTCATACTTATGTTAACATCGGAACAACTAATTTGATTGTTCCTACAACAGTGTGTTCTGTAGAAGGAACGAAGATAGTCTTTCTTTTACAGAACGTATTGTTACTTATACACCCAAACAGAACTATTGTACCTATTTTAACAGAAGATTGTGACTGCAACAATAATTTTTTTTCGTTGAAGGCTGTTGTATTGCTGATTGGTTTCGATTTTGAAATAAACGTCAGCGCTATCAATACAGTGTTATAGTTGCACCATCGTACTGCTAGCGCTAATAGTGGTTGACAATACAGTTGACAACGAACGCAGCTTATCTTGCAACATATTCACCACACGCCACTGCCGTTGATATTATCGATATCTACCCAGGTAATCTTTAATATAAGGTCAGTAAGAGCGGTGCATTCGGAAGCCTATACTGAAATTAAAAACCTTAAAAAATAAAGAGCTGTAATAAATTAAAGGAATGATTGTTGATAGTTCTGACCTTCATAATATTATTTAATTTTTTTTATCTTTTGAGCAGTACAGTACATATATTGGAACAATTTTGTTAATAATGCTGTAATTTTAATTTACTTGATAATCTTTCTTATGCTAGAGTCCTTAATATCTTGTACTTGCTTTTTCGCTCAGCAATGATGTCGGTGCACACATGATACTAACATAACCTTGAAACAATTTGTGCCTGGAATCTGCAGTAAAGATGTACTATTTCTTATTCTTTCGTACAAATTCACAACGTTGAATGAAAATACGAATAATAATGCGTCAATTTGTCAAATAATTACTTTGAAGGAAAATTCCCAGAATTACTATTTACGTTGTAAATAAAAAAAACAGGACTACCAGTTTATTTTTCAGAAAAGATTTTCAGTTACAAATAAAGGCGATATACTGTATAGTACAGATGTGCTGCAAAAGTGATAAGGTGATCGGAGAGAAAAAAAATGTTATAACAAATTATTGTTAAGTTTTGAAAAAAAAAAACACACACACACACACACACACATATATATATATATATATATATATATATATATATATATATATATATATATATATAATTTTACGTAATTAAGGAGCCTCTAGATATCCGCATCATTTCAACAGTTCCAAATAAAATAACAACTCCAGACATAACATTCAGTTGCGTCTCTTTGTGTACCACGTCCTCTTAAGAGTGCGTGATAGATAAATAAACTCTGAAAACATCAATTGATTCCTACGCTTTTTTCGAAGCCAACACGGATGAAATACTCAACGGCAATCCTAGACAATGGAATTTGCTAACTTCAAAAGTAAATATTTATTCAGAATTACTAATTCGTTACGCGTGATCTCTTGCGCCGCAGTTAAATGCACGAGGTTCCGACGTCAGAGATTGTGCCTCAGAAGGTCGTAACACTGGATACAATTTTGTTTACAACGTTGGCTAAAACTATTGTCTAGGATTACTACTGTGTAATTTTCGCAAACTGGCTTCAAGAAATCTGCAGTTATAGAGTAATGCTTTTAGCGTTGAATTATGTACCACGCCCTCTTAAGGGCAAGAGTTACAGTAGATGCTAAAATTTATTCACCCATTTTCTGCAATAACTTCTATTTTAAAATATTTTTGGTAAATGTGGTAAAGTTAAGACACAAAATATATTTGTGATCAATTTTTGGAGATCATAATAGTGTTCATATATGTTCATCTTAAATTGGACTTGTAATTATTCTTAAACGTAAACCCCTTAATCACCTTGTAATAATTCTTCGTGACAAATTAATGAAAGATTCCTTTACTATCAATGTCCATTATATTATCAAGAATATACCCTATGTATAGTAAACGAAAATCTTTTGACAACACAATTTGATTAAATGTTATAGCTTGAAAGCTGGAAAAAAAGTGTATATATAAATATATATAAATACAAATATAAACATTCCCCCTTAAGATGTCCGTAAACAAACATGCCGAACATTTGACGATATTTGACTGATGAAGGCGGCAGAAATCAAATTTGTAGATGTGACACAGCTTTAGTTGCACGCTGCGCTATGCCCCTCCCCCCTCCTCCAGCCAGGAAGACCTGGTGGGTCGCTATCTCCAGCAGGCAGTCCCTGGGTCTCCCATCAGCCGGACATTAGCATATCTAGCCCGGGGGGCGGCGCAAGAACGCTGGCCCGTGACTAATGAAGACCGCGGTCAGTCCTGCACCCCTGGGGGCGGCGCTGCTGGTATGCAAATGGTCCCGCCACGGGGCGCTGGTATCGCGATGACACGGTCCTGGGAGGGAGGTCCGAATCAGCCGTGACCCCCTTGGAAGTAGGAGGCAATCCACCCCCACCTCCCAAACCCTCTGGGACCACAGAACAGCCACAGAATACAGAGGCGAAACCTCACCTCAGCGGCGCAGTGCTGCTCGTAGTGGACCGGTACTTGTAGTCGCCTGCGACGACGCCCAGAATATTCTCAGAGCTCGCAGACAATGCTGTTTGATGTAAGCTGTACTCTCTAGGTGTTGCGGTAACATTCAGTCACGTCCGAGCTGAATGCCTGTCAAGGATGATTGACAAATGCCCACTCATTTGGAAGGCCTGTGACTTCAACCAGGCCTGAGCGACCCGTGGTGCCGCCGGGTGGGGTAGATGGGGGGGGGGAGTGGTCCAGGTGATAAGGCGTCGGACTGCACCCCTCCTCCCTCCATGTCCGACCCTATAGATCTCGGTTCTTAAAGGTTTTCGGAAATAATCCACAAACAAATGTAACGTAAGTGGGTTTTACGTCTCTAGAGGTTACTAAAGACGGTGACACAACTTGGCACGATGACAGGAGCTGGAAGAGTGGAAGAGGAGTTGGCCATGACCATCCCAGCATTCGTCTGGACGACTTCTGGAAACCATGGAAAATCGAAATCGGAACGGTCAAAGCCAGGGATCGAACCCAGGTATTACCAAAAGCGAATAGAATGTGTCACCGTTGCTCCACATCGCTCGGTCCCAAAGAAGGACTAGGAACGGTTACTCGCTACCGACCACGGCCGCTTCCGCCCTTTTACTGACTTATGAGTAGCTGATTTCATGTGTAATGACTCGTAAACGAATGTAACTACTTAGTTCAGCCAACGAAGGGAAACAGGGGAAATAATTCGCGGAGTTGCACATTTTTGTGTATATGTAGGAGACGTGTCATGAACCAAACACTAAAAATCCTGACCGGTGGAGGGAAAAGGGGGGTGGGGTGGGGTAAAAAATTGTTTGCGATACTTACTTTAAAAGTGAGTTAAACATGTCAGTGTTATACGATGGTTGGAAGAATGTTGGGTACAAATAGCCTACTTCTTCTCTACTGTAACAGCTTTGCTGTTCTGGGCGCAGCCAGGTTAGTTTGGGATGAATGACTTGGATGGTTAATTTAATTCCTTAATATGATACAATTTATATAAAATTCTCTACTTACTAATCTAGTATTTAACTAATAAAGGACTCTCTCTCTCCCTGAAATCAGTCTTCCGATCGCGTAATTCTCTTTGTATGATAGTCTTGCAATATAAAGCTACAGTCCAACCTATTCGTTCTCTCTCATACTTACACCACTCCAAGAGTGCCACCGTCGTTACAGAGAGCGAGAGAGAGAGAGAGAGAGAGAGAGAGAGAGAAAATGTACATACATATATAGCGCCATTTTTTTTAAAAGAAATCAACTTTGGCCCATTATTGCATTATTTTGTAAAACTATATTTTGCAGTTTAAGGAAAACTGGAAACTGGTTGCCATAACTACTTTTAATCTTGATAAAAACAACTGTAAAACATACAAAAAATGTGTATAGCCAACAGAATGTGGTTGCTTTAAGTACATAAAATGTTTACTTAACAAAGCAAAAAAATAACAGCCCAATCATATAGTAAATTATGTGAATGTTAAACTGGCTTTCTATCGGTCCTATAGTTCTTGACATACAAGTATAAACAATTACGTATTCATGTAGTTAAAGCTTCGGTATTGGAGGATATACGAAACTAAACACGGCATGAACAGAAAACTTTAAATTAACGTTACCTTTCTTCGAACTAAATGTGTACCAAGTGTAAAGAAACTATGTTAAACTACCGCCACATATTTCAGGGGGAAAAACCGAACGGCAGCCAGTTTTCAAAACATGGATTCGGTATGGACCCGTAAAAATTCAAAATTTTATATTTGTGCCAAACACTGTTCAACTTTTGCACTTCAGATAACATGTCATTTCCCCAAATAAAAAAAATTAGGTCCCATAGTTTTTGCATAATCACTCATCAAAGTTTCAAAATGGCCATTGCGGTGTAGCCAAAATAAAAAAAAAGTAATTAACGAATAAATTCAAAATTACAGGAACTGATAGTTATTGTATCAATGCATTTTACGACATGGTTGACAAAAGTTAGTTTTTAAAATTTCAGTAGTAGCCAAAAGTCAAAGTTATGCAAAAATTTACTCATTTTCATCAATTTTTTTAAAAATACAAAAAGTTATCGCTTTGTGTTCAGAAAAGTGTCTTGAAGTAGCTCACATCATTAAGAATCAATATGAATTATCTTGTTTCTGTAAGTTAATAATTTTTTATTATTTTGGCTACACCGCAACTGCCATTTTGTGACTTTGAAAGGTCATAATGCTAAAACTATGGGACCTAATTTTTTTTATTTGGGGAAATGACATGTTATCTGATGTGTAAAAGTTGAACAGTGTTTGGCACAAATATAAAATTTTGAACTTTTACGGGTTCAACATCCTTAACACGTAAATTGTAATGTGTGGACACCTGGGTACCGAGTTATATGAAATTGACATTAAGATTACTGATTTATTTAGATATCTCACATAATACAAATTTCTCAATTTCCGCCACTGTGTAACTACAAACACAGCTCTAACAAAATACATAAATGTCTTGTTACTTGTGTAAGAACTAGGCCTATATGTGTGACTAGTTAAATGTAATTCTGAAAAATACAATATACTAACAACTGCCACTTTTTTTATCAATTTAAATATCGGATGAAAGAAACATACACATGTCAAGTCAGTTTAGTGTGTAGTACACGTACAAACTTTGGTGAAGTTCGAAAAAAAAATATTTCCACAGATATGTCATAGACAGATAAAAATGACCACCGATTTAATAATATAGACACATAGTGAACAAATACACAAAACTCAAGTCAGCTTACTGAACAGTTACTTTTGTACCAAGTTTGACGAAGTTCGGAAAAATATACCCCTAGATACGTCATTCTGTTTTTACAATATAAAAATGGTCGCCATATTAAAGAATAAACCTAGTATGAACAAATTACACAAAAGTCAAGTCAGTTTACTGAGTGATATATGTGTACTAGGTTTGACTAAATTCGTACAAATATTTCCTCAAATAACATATTATACTAATAATATGAAAAATGTCAGTTGTTATAAAAATATGAGCACAGAAAGAACGCAATACACGTAAATCACTTCAGCTTTTTGTGTTGTATATGAGCACTAAGTAAGATGAAGTTCTGACATTTATTTGCTTACATAAGTCGTATTAAGTTAATATATTAAAGGGCTGCATTTTTTATGAAGTATCACCGTAATATAAACGAATAAACAATTTTAAGTCAACTTACTAAGTAGTATACGTGTACCCAATTAAATTAAATTAAGAAAATTATTCCCTCAGATATAACTATGATAAAAATACAAAACTATACTTAAGGCATGAACTTAATACATACAAGTCAAACCACCTTGCTAGATTATTTATGTAAACAGAGTTTCTTGAATTCTAAATTACTGTTCCTTAGTTATTTAGTTTTATCGAAAAGTGTTAAAATTGACCGCTATTGAAAAAAAAAACGCTACATAAACGAAATACACAAAAGTCAAGTCAGGTTACTAAGTACAATATGTGTACCAAGTTTGATTAAATTCTGTCCCACGAGTTCGAACGTTTTTAGGAGGGCGTACAAACGCAGACGCAATCACACACAGACTCACAGGCAGGAATGTGATCTTACATTTGGAAAGTAAGCTTAAAACATCCAAATACTGACCACGAAGCAGTGCTGCAGATGTGCGCATAAGTGGCATAAGACACATCAAAACAATTGATGCAAAATGATTTTCTGCGAAATCTACCGGTCTCTGTAAGGTAAACGAAACAATATTTTACAATGTGGGTGATAAAAGCTCTCGTGGGACCATGTTCTAAAATATTTAATGGCAAATTTAGCTTCACTTCGTGGGCGTTGGTAGCGTTAGAGGTTTTCAGCGTGTTGAAATCTCTGCCCTCACAACCTCCCACTTATTACATGTTTAGATCACGCGTAGGAGTAGGATTTGGTATCCGAGAACCACAGGAGAGGACAGAAATAATTTCCTGAGGATTGAAGTAATTAAGGTCTAATTTTTTACTACTTTGTATTTTATATAATCCCTTAACATGAAACAGCGAGTATAACTGAATAACGTATACGCCAAAAAATAATTTACTACGAATGAATATAACATAATGCATAAGAAATCCCTGGAAATAATTCAACTAATTATTTTGATTTTTTAAAACAATGTCTTGTTTATTTTCAAACGATGTATATGTTGTACAGTCAAAACAACACTCTGTTAAATTTTACTACAATTCTTCGTAGGACAGTTAAAGGATTTATTGGTTAAATTTCCAAGGAAAAGTTTTGTAAACGTACAAAATTGCCAGGAATGTGTGGTATGTGCAATGGTTAATTTGTTTTTATTTCGGGCACACAGTTCATACATTTTATTTTATTCGTTCAAATTGGCATTACATAAGTATTTAACGAAGAGTGTCACCTTCGAGAACCTGACTGATGAATGTTACTATGTTAGTACAAAGAAATGAGAACCACTACGTGTTTCCTACTTTACAGCAGTGTCACCTTGTATATGAGAGAAGGGATTGGGTCAAGACCACGGTCGTAGAAGAACAGGTCTGGACACTCGCCTATCTAACAATATATTTTGCTTGACCCCCTTGTTGTTTGGCTGTAGTTCGTCAAGTTACCGAGAATGTCGTACTTTTTGGCGCTGTTTTCCGGGCGGTCGGACTCCGTCCACTTTTTTCCATTGTTAAATTTATAAAGTAAATAAAGATTGCTGGATCATTTTCTTAAATTTGTGAGCAAAGAAAGTATTTCATAAATTAATAAAAAATACGTTTTGATAAATTGTTTATCTTAGCGGAAAGGAAGTGGGCGGAGTTTAGTCCGACCGCCGTAACATCAGCGCCAATAAAACACAATATTCTCGGTAACTTGGTGAACTAAGGGGGGTCCAATATCCAGGTGAGTGTCCAGACCTGTTCTTCTACGACCGTGGGCTAGACCAATGAGAAGAGCCCTCCGGCCCAAAGAATGACACACAGGTGCCACTGGGGCGACGCCACCTCCGCAACGTACAATTATTTATTAATATTTGTGGACATTTTCAAATGTATTGACGTCATCCGTGACATAAATTTGAATCCTCCAAAAGAACTACGCTAAAGAGATATAATTCTTACGAACTACGTTAATATTCAAGACTTTTGACGTCAGTGATGACAGCTGGAAAAATCCACACTCGGAGGAACCTCAGCGTAGGGAAACAAAACTAAGCTTTCTTAGAATAGAAACGATTGAAACGGCAAACAACCTTCTTAGCGGGCTTACCAGAATGACACTAATCTCTTCATATAAAACGTAATTCCAAAAAATGTCCAATAACAGCCGAATTTTTCAAAACATAGTAATTAAAAAACAGTACATCATTTGACAAAACATGTTTTTTATTTTTTTTTAAATATGAAATAATTATGAAACTCTGACATAATATAATCGCAATAGTTATTGCACACTATTCAGTGATTCAATCTACTAAAAACTACCACAAATCTTAAAAAGGAGTTATACACCTTCAGCGGTGTCACACTTTTTGCATGTATTTTTTTTTTGCTTTTACAAACATTTTCTACAAAAGTGGTTTTAAAAATTTTTTTTTTATATTAGAGACACTAAAAATCTTATAAAATTTACTACGAGTTGGTTAGATATTCTGGACAGAACTACACATTGCTCGTAAATATGCAGAAATTATATGTAAATGTATAGAAACACTGCTGCATTTGTATTTCCAAGCATTTCTAGTTCATCTTAAAACAGTTTCTGGGTTATGGTTTGAATATTGGGTATAAAATAATAAATAATATAATTCGTGCTGCATAAAGTTATATCACGTTTATTTTTCAAGCACCGCCGATGAGTATGCGACGCAATGTGATCTTCGGTTAACGATGCTATTTTGTCGGTAATATCCTCACATACTCGGAGTGCTGGTTAAACAGTAAGTTAGGGAAGCTCATCTCGCTATCCACACTATGGAACTTTTCCATTAGGCAGCATCTGCCAGAACATCCAAGTACGGCAAAGAGGCGAGTACAGTACGTGTGGGATTAGCGTTCATTGAGATGCACAATTATTTAAAATGTTTGACAATTTTCTCCAAGTAGGAATATTGGTGTCCCATTTTCGCGGCCACTAAATGCGAAAGCCAGTGAAATAAAAGGTATTCTATAAAAACCATCACCGTCAAACCACCTATACTACATTAATAGTTACGATCTTTGAAAGAACTGTGCAATGGGAGCGCATGACTGGATTTATTTGCTTGGACATACTCAATTGCGAAATAAATGACTGTCAAAAGAAAACTAAAAATACATATAAGACAAGAAAACATAAATAAGCAGAGCATGCTTTAATCATCAGGATACATACACAACATGAAATTCGAAAACTGGAATCTGGTCAGATAAAACAAGGAACAAACAGAAAATAAAAAATTTAAAAAAAATTCTGTTTGTTCCTTGTTTTAACTGACCAGATTACAGTTTTGGAATTCCGTGTTGTGTATGTATCCTGATCACTAAAGCATACTCTGCTTATTTGCGTTTTCTTGTCACACATGCATATACATATACATACCTCGGAGGCATAAGACACTATGTCACAAAAATTATATTTTTCTTTCAGGATAGCAGTTTTAAGAGTGTGATTCACTATGATTCATTAGTAGAGGCACGATTATTTTGCGTATTGATTCAAAGTCAGGGTGAACGTTAATAACGTATACTTCACTCTTCCTGTGATTAGACGAGAGCGGTTTTAACACACATTTGACGACTGCAAGCCAGTTATAAATAAGGAAACATGTCGTGGAGATATCACGTGCTAAACGCTTGTACTGTTAGAAGTGGCTTCAGCCGATACACGTATAGAACTGAGAAGTATAGGCTGTTGCCAGATGAATACGCGAAATACTCGTGCCTCTAATTATTAGTGAATCCATCTGTTTAGTGCCGGAAAACATTCTTTTTTGACACTACACTGACTTTGTTTTGTATGCCACTACAAGGTACTTAAAATCGTGGCCATGTGTACGGTAACAAGTACATTTTGACAAAAAATGGACATAATGTCTTGTGCGTCTGAGGTATAGATATATAAACACTGTCTACAGCGTTCGTCAAATTGGTACGACCAGGTAGTTTATGTACCAACTTGGCTCATTGTCTTGCGTGCACACCTACAGCTCTTCCTCATGGGCAATGTTTTGATTTGTTTTAACCATCATCATTTTTTGGTTCTGCTTGATAATCACAAACGTATAGTATCTCTTCCAATAACCGCGAAGCATGGCTACACGTACTCACACAAAACACTGGAACAAAATTGTGCAAAAAGCATTTCGCGAGAAACTACCGGTCCTTATTAAATAGTAATCGCATCGACATATCATTCATGATGTCTAGAGACATGAACTTTTCGCGAAAAGAAATTTGCCTCACTTTGTGTCAGTGACTTGTGTGCACGTCTGCAGACTTGCTTCACGGTCAGAGATTGGATGTTTTGACATTCGTGTGTCGTGGCGTTTTATACGCAAATCACAGACGTGTGGTGTTACAGTAACCTTATTGTGATTGGTACAGTCAAATGAGAAACGTCACAGTTCAAAGGCACGCTGCCAATATATATGAAGCAGAACTGCAGACGTGCACATAAGGCACTGGAACAAAGTGGGGCAAAATTCTTTTCGCGAAAAGTTCATGTCTCTAAGATGTCATAATCTCGTAAGATTTACCGTAACATTATACTGTCATGTTTATCATCTCTTTATCGCACGTATACACTCTCTCTCAAGGTTAAACATGCTCACAAATTGGTCTTTGAGTTGCCGTTGAAAACCGAACTAATGACTCTCAGAGCGGAATCTAATCCACTATGTAGAATCATATCTGGACTGCTTGGAAGTTTAACCAGCACCCATAATTAGAGAAGGTGATTTATCACGAGAATATTTTCTGCCATCGTATTCTGCAAATCGGTGTATCGTCCTACGTCATGTATTGTTGGCCGACGATTACGTGGCACAGTCTAATTGTTTACAGACGAATGACAGACGTCCAGAAGTAGTGCTCCAGAGTTATCTTTGGCCCAGTCAAATAGGGACTCGCCAGTAACGAAATAAAAGCGTCAGAAATAAATACATTACATTGAAGCCTAGAAAACTGTCAACTTTTCCCGCGATAAATCACCTCTACCCATAACTAGAGATGGTGGTATATCGCGAAAATGTTTTGTGTCAACATATCCTTGAAAACGCTGTAGTTAATTGCAATACATATGATTGGTTTATGTACGTCTGACACAACGTGTCTGTCTGGAGACCAATAATCGGCATCACATATTACAATAACGGGATTCTTATTGGCTCAGTCAAATAGGGCAACATCTCCACGTACAAGCTAAAGCCAGTAATCTTCTGTTAAGCTGAACGTGCGTTGAAAGCCAGCAAACAGTCAAGTTTTCCCGCGATAAACCATCATCTCTACCCATAACATGTAGTTCAGAACAGAAGTAGTAATATAAGTATGATGTCTGTGGAGCGGAAGAAGGGACTAACTATAAAGCTATGTTGCCACAATGTGCATGTGAAATGCCACCGCATAACATAATATTTTCATCTCCAATCCAACCCAGGATTCGCGAGGTGTGTTTATAATGAGGTTGTTTCTGGACATTCTATATACTGTAAACAATTCTCAGGGATCGTACCATGGAGGTAAGAATAGTCAGAAGATGGCTTGTTATGACGTAGTTGAAGCCTGCTTTTTGGGTGTCGCAACATGGCGCTGAGGCATTTTGAGGTTATGGACATTTATTTTGATGCGCCTCTAAACAATAAATAACACTTCAGAGTAGTGCAAACTAGCGGTGTAACGAACAAAATTGATAAACTATAGAGTTGCTTGGACCGAGGGGGATAATTTGGAATTTTTTTTTTTTCGGTTTCGAATGGTTAAGGAACAGACGGTTGCCATAATGGAACACCCAAAATGGCGGCTTCACTTAGCTCATATACATTGGCATAGGCAGGGCCACCTCCTGGATCTAACATATCGTCGGGTTAGTAAGAAACACACGTAACTCCATTAGCGGAAAATTTTCAGGAGGATCAAAAATCTGTAGTAGAAATTATTTATAGTACCGAACATTGCAATTTTGTAATATATATATAATTACAAATCCTAATCAGCTATGTATAACATAATTCTTAGAATTTTATTTGAAGGGGATTTTTTACGGAGTTACATAGTTTTCTGACCAAAGATTCATGTCGGGAGTTACGAGTATTCCTTTTTGGCTGATTGTTATTGCTACAATCGATTGTTATACCTAATATTGTTCCAGATTGTGTAGTTCATGAACAGTCACAGGATAGGGCAAAAATGTAAAAAAAAAAAAAAAAAAAAAGTGGAGATACGAGGGTTTCTTACTAGGCCGACGATATGTAGATTTAGCGTAATATTTGGAATCATAGATTGCGTATAAAATGCAGGATTACTACGAATGAGCACTCATGTTTTATAAACGTGTAACTCACAACGTGATTAGCATAAAATAATGAGTTGTACATGGGAAATAGCCATAAACTATGGAAAAAAGAAATGTTGGCATATAGACAAGTTTCTTAAGAGTAAAAGTTCTGACAGGCCACAATAGGAAACCTGGCTGGAATATGTAAATTAAAGGTTAGCTATCGTGAGACTCAAGGACGCGAGGATGTGCGGGAGGTAATGGAATATTTTTTCCCAAACGGTACAACTCGACGCAGGGCAATTATGTAAAGTTATCAGGATGAGCACGTGGCAGGTAGACCGTATTTGGCAGTGTTGTCCGCCCTCTGAGGGTCGCGTGTCTGCCCCGGGTGGCGCCTAGCTACTTGTGGGCCTTGGGGGGAGTTGAAGCCAAGCCATTCCTGGACACCGCTAACCAGACATCCCAGCCTACAGCAACCATACCGTGTCGTATCCGCGTTTACTAACAAAATCGCTAACACGGGTTAACACCAGAGTCCTCTTTTCATACTGTTTCTGCGATAATGACTTGTAGATAGATCATCCACATTCTTGCTTTCAAAAATTGTTGCAATTCTTCCTGAAAAAATAAAAAAAATAAAAATTCTAAAAAAATATATATATATATTGATCGACGGTTAAATAACTTAACTGATGATGAGTTGTCTTTAGTAGTAGTTTTACTGTAGTTAATTTTTTTTAACATTCTTTATACTTCAAATTGTTAAATACAATCTGTATCCATAAAAACATTTTTTAATTTTTATTATTCATGCAGAATTCAATTTTTGTTCTCAAATTAATTTATACCAGATGACAAGTTTTCTTACATAATTAACCGCAGCTATAGAAAATAATTTGTCTAGTAGCACTCACACACAAGCTTTGCTTACGTGAGTGTGATGTCTTTCATTATGTAAAAAGTGTTTATGTGAAGTGCTGTAATCGGTATATGGAAATAAACAAATAATATAAAAAAATTATAAATATAGCTAATTCTTTCCCGATAAGAAATAGAGGTGATGGTTAGAGATGATGGTACATCGCGAAAACGTTTTATGCCAACATACCCTTGGAATCGTTGTAGTTAATTTTAGGGAACAAAATACAGGTTGGCCTAACCTTTTAAGTAGGTACTTTACACGTTGGTACAAAGTTTTATTAAAATAAGCCTTCGGGTTCTAAATATATTCGTGGAAAAAAAGGGGAGGGGGAAATAGACATACATACAATATTCATATTAATTACTGACACACGACCTCAAATGCCTATCTTTCCAAATAGGAACGTATATTTAGGGTATCATAAATCAATTGACTAGGTATAGTTAATCAGGTTCTTATGTGTAATATTGTTAAAGTGTCACGAGAATGATATACGCCCTCAGTAAGCAACAACCATAGTTATTTCAGCTTAAATGGTTGTCTTAGCACCTACAATTTATTTAATTTTTGTTACTATGGTTGTATTTGGGCTATTTTTGCACTAGACTAACTTTACCTTAACTGACGGTGAATAAATTCAGTAACCCAAACTGCGTAAACAAATATTTTGCGATATTTTACATTAACATCCAACATAAAATACTCGTACACTTAAATGGAAATCTAAGGTGAACGCAAATTTAGGTCAAATTAATTTTAAAATCTAGTGTATTCATTGGGATGGGTTAGCTCACATCATAGTGGAGACACAATTCAAATACGTACTTTATAAGCATAAATATACGATAAAGAATTGTTAGTAATTCTTCGTTGACAAAATAGAGCAATTATATATCGCATTAATTTTAGTTTTTCCAGTAAATCGTGCTATCTCACTAAATGCAATTAGCTAAATATAAAACATATATTTTAGTTGAAATGTAAAATAATCAAACATGTTGGGACTTGTTTCACTGCACACGAGCAGCACAGGTTTACTCTATCAGCGTCTACTGGTACATACATACATACAGACGCGCGATATCGTATGGCTATCTTTCCTAAAGGTAAGTAGACTAAAAATTAATGTTTGTTTGTTCGTCTTCTGTGCGTTAATGTTTCATCCAATTGGGATGAAACTTCAGTGAGTTGCAATGCATACGTCCGTGAGGATTCTGCAAAAAAAAAAATAATAATTTTAATAGTGCGGGGGAGGGAGGGAGTGAACGGGCTACGCTGATAGAAAGGGGCACCCTAAAATTAAATGAAAAATAGAAAAACGGGGCATTGCAATGGATGCCAGGAGAGTAACTTGTAGGTGTATAACAATAGTTTTCTGGCAAAGTATTTTTTACTTGTGATATAACTCATATGTACAAAACTTCTGACTGACAAAGCGAGGTGGCGCAGCGATAAGAAGAACTCGCATTCGCGAAAACCCGGGTTTTTTTTCCGGTTTTCGCCATCCTGATTTCAGGTTTCAAGTGTTTCCCGAAATCGCTCTCTAGAACAACTCAGAGATGGTGGCTTAACAAAGGTGATGGGCTATTCCACTCCCAGCTACTGTTCTTGTGTAAGGTTGTCTCTCATCGTATCTAATGACCTCGCTGTTACTTTATCTTACCACATCTGACAATGTAATTAGCCAAATAGTATTATCAACGTCACTGTAACGTAGACGTTCCTTTACCAATCACCCGATTGGGATGAAACTTTGGTGAGTTGTGCAATCGCGAAGTTTTCTGACAAACATTTCTATATAGGCTTATAGATGAAGGATGGAAACGGGACAAAAAAAAACGGGTGGGGCAGAACTGGGTACCAAAAAATTTAGTAAATTTGTTTTCTGAAACTGTTACCAATGTTCTGTAACATAATTTTTCACTATTTATAATGTTGAAAAATTTTTTGTTTCAGATTTTTTTTTTTTTTTGGAAAATTGAACATATTTTTACCGTAATTGATAAGTGTTAATACTTTTATCATTTTGAATATTAATTACTAGTGTGAAATTTGAAGTTCTGAAAACATTTTAATCAAAAGTTTTTGTTAACTGTTTTTTGATTATTATAATAATTAAAAATAGAAATACATATTGTCGCAGACTGAAATTTCCACTACTTCAAAAATATGTATTAAACTGAAGTCTGCGAACGAGCCATTAGCAAAGCAGATAGAAAATTGAATTTATTGCTATGTAAAGTATTTCAAAGGCCATGATATAAACTTTAACTTGAACAAGGAAGTAGTAATTACGAGTCGTGTAAATAATGATTCTCTAATATTTACAGTTGAAATAACGATTACGTTGCAAAATACATTTCTTTACCTTAGCACTTTAACGGCATGTTGTGTGTTTTGAAGGTTATAGCAAGAAGTAGTGCTGGTGTACATTACAAGTGGCTTCGTAAAAATACCGAACTATTCTGTGATTGTTTAAACTTACGATGACTCTGCTGAGCCTATGCAGTAATTGTGTACGCTCCGATCTATTCATAGGTGATGGAAACATTTATAATGAAAATTTTGTAACTTTTAATGTTTCAATTTTTTTTTAAACTGTGTGAATACTTACATTCATGCTTTACGAAGAGAAATAGAAATTTTGCGAGAATTTTCGAAAGGAAGTAAGATTACAAAATAGTATGCGTGTTAACGGGGGTAGTTCGCATGTAAAATATTAAAAATTTTATATTGGTAGCATACAGCGGTAATTTGGTACACATTGCCTTCGAGTAAATTTTCCTTGCATGACTTCATTTTAACTCAAATAGTTTCCACAAGAGGATATGTAGCCGTCAAAATTTGTATGTTACAGGTTGTAATAATAATGAGAGCCAACTTAACTATTGAAATAAAATAATTCACACTAAAGTATAAAACATGGGTTACTTCAAGAAATTTACCAAAACACATCACCAAAAGTATTTGTATTAAAAAAAGCTGAAATTTACAAACAAGGCTCATTCTTTAAATTCGGAATTAAAGTGAAACATAGAACATTTTTTTCTGTTTTCTTATTTCTAGAAGTAACGCATGGCATGTATTACAAGTTCAAAAAATTTGCTGCTTTTTTTTTTTTTTTTTTTTTTTTTTTTTTTTTTTTTTTTTTTTTTTTTTTTTTTTTTTTTTCATTATTCATCCGTTCTCATGACTTATGATTCGAGTCATGCCGTTATGTAACAATAATGAAAGGCAAACTTTCATTCATGCAATGTAAATGTATTAATTAGTTACGCCTTAAAAACACTCGTGGAATCCTTTTTTTTTTTTTTTTTTTTTTAACTATTTAATATGCAACGAAGAACGTTGGCACGAAACACGCAACGGTGGTTCAATTACACAATGTAATATAACTAAATACTAATTACTAAATGACCAATTGAAACACGCCGGCGAATTCCAAAATTGACAAATAATTTTTACCCTTTGTTACATTTTCTGGGAACGACTGTGCAGGTGAAAAATGTTCCGGAAATCGAATGAACGAACACGTGTGCTGGTGCTAAGTGGAGGGGGTGGGTAGGTCTCCCCAACCGCAGAACGTCACATTTGAATTCCCCCTCCTTCTCCCGCCATAATTCTCCTACAAACCGTCAGCCAATCCTGTTTTTTTTAGTGCCACCTGGCGGAATAAATGAACACGCGGCTGCCGACATACGGCGGACGGACGGCGCGGATGACAGGGTTTTGGACGTCGGCGGTGGTGGACTGCGAAATGGGTTAAGAGGGATGACGGGAGGGTGGTGGAGGGTGAAGGGGACGGGTAAAAAAAGGCGTGTGCGGCTGCCCGGGGGATTGGCACAGTCAAAAAAGGGAGGTGGGGGAGCAGGGAGCTGAAGCGGCGAGCAGAAACCACAGCGGGCCATTTCTCGCCAAATTAAGTGCCTAATCCTTCACCGTCGTTAATTGGAGCCGGCGGTTTGCAGTAATGAACGCCGCCAGATGTAGGACGTACCGGGGGGTGGGGGTGGGAATAGCCAATAGCGGCATAGGCATGCGCCGACCTGAAGACCGGTGCTGTGACCTTGTAAAATTCTCATCATCGTGTTCCAGTTGCCACTTTTATTAAACTAAACCGTCAGGTGACTAGATATTGTGGTGAAAAAATATTTGGTTGCAATGCTTTATGTGCACATCTGCATTAGTAAATGCCTGCGTGTTTTAACTTGCATTGGTCTCCGGGATCTACTGGCCAATCACAGTAGTATGGTTTCGCCAGTTGCATTATTCTCATTGGTGCAGTCAAAATGAAAGACGTGTCTGAACAAAGACGAGATGATAATAACCATGAAGCACAGCTGCCAATGTGCACATTAGGTATTGAAACAAAAATGTGCCAAAATCTTTCTGCGAATTGTGGCTCTAACTATTCAGTATAATACTAGCCCCCACCCCCTACCTATACCACAAAAATAGGAAATAGGATGTTATTTGCATAAAATAGTAATTCGTTTGCAACTATCCAGAATATCACTACTTGTATACGCCGTTTATGCAGGTGGAAATTCGATTCTGAACATATGAATTTAAACGAATACGGTTGTGTTAGAGGCCATACTGAATAAGGTGTAACATATTTCCTATTTATTATATTTTGTGGGAGTTATATATATATACATACATACACCTGCTACATATGAAATACGTGTATGCGTTTCACTCGAACCATACTATAATAATATGTGGAAAGTAACTTTTTCAATTGTTTTTGGGACTTTTCTTAAAGTTAAGGGCATAGTCTACAGCAATTTTCCTCGTTTTCTTTTTATTTTTATATTTGTAGAATATATTTTTTTTCTTAGTTTAGACAAAACATGTTACTCAATGTTGCTCTTATATATTTTTTTATCTCGCGACAGTAAAACCAACTTCCTTACAGACCTGAAACAATTCGCAGTGTTTAACGATGTTGTATGCTACAAATTCACCTATGATAAACCACAAAATAAAATGCTTTTGTATTTAAAAAAAAACATATTGCATTTTTAAAATTTTTGTTTTAAATTTCAGAATTTTAAAGTTGAAAACAAGATAAATTTATTCATTGTTTTTATGTGTGAGATATCGCAGCCTGCTGTATCTTTATCCACTGGGAAATTTTTTTTCAGTTTAGTGTGTCAGTTAGTTTTAGTGTCGTCCTTAAAACAGTAACATGAAATTTTGATTTTAACGAGCCATTTCGCGAAATCTACTAGAGATAAAAAAATTCGTACGAGCAGCATTTAGTCACATTTTTTTGCCAAAAATAATAAATAAATAAATATGGTACAAAAAGAAAATAAAACCGTTTTGATGAAAATTGCTGTATACTGTGCCCTTAACGCAACGAAGCTCTAAGAGAACTTACAATTGTTACGACAAATCCGATACGAGCGGCTGGTGGAGGTTTTTATACACTTTTTTTTAAGCATTATTAAGATTTAAGCTCAATTATTACAGCTCATAATATATATCATACCTAAACGCTGCCATGTGCATATTATGACTAAACATTTATTATAAAATTATTAATTTGAAATTTATTTAATTTAAACACAAAAACGTCTATAAGGATTTTATATACATCTTGGAGTAGTTCGTGACACTGTTCTTCAGTGTGAATTCTTAAATTTCGTTAAGACCGTGTTTTCTTTTCTAGCGTAAAACAGTTTAATGACATTTTGGGCTTAAACATGCTATTTTACAAACAATATGAAAGCTAAAAAAATCTCACTGTAGTAAAATTTTGACAAAGGGTATGTTTGCAAACAAACTCTATCTCGTACAAATAATAAAAAAATACAAAAACAACAAAATTTTTCGGCAAACTTCCCACTTAACTCAACGAGTTCAAAATAAAAAAAATTGCGGACAAAATACAGTCTGTAATGGCGTAAGTTTTGATGAGAGGGAGAATGACGTCATAACGGTGATCAGCGTGTTGAACTCGCAAAAGGTTTGTGAAATACACTACGTGTCAGAGTTGCCACGTTATGATATACATGTCCGTGGTTTAATTGAGTAGCAGCGGCCTATAACACGCCAGTTTTTTTTTTTTTTTTTTTGCTGTTAGAAACGGGGTCACCTGTCTGACGAAGTTCTGCATAATAAACGGGCGGTCTCAAAAGTGTTCGCGTGACATTTGGATTAACTGTACGCACTCCAGTAAAACGTTATGTAAATATTATATAAAAATTCCAGAGCTGATCGCCCGAAAAAAAAATGTTTTTTGTTTATTTCAAAGGTTGAGTGGCACCGTTTGTTTAATATTTTAATTGCAGACATGTACTGTATTTTGACTTCTGACAAACTATCAAGGTAGCTTTGTGTACAAATAGTGGCCTGCGAATCTCGCGTTAGTATTTAATAGCAGACTAAACTTCAAGTTACTATATGCTCACCCGAGTTGTGCTGTTGACCTATAAGTTTGTGTGATGCGCCTTCAAGGAATTTAAACTAATGACTAGGGCCCGGTAGTTTTCGCGAAAAGATTTTTGCCCCACTTTGTTTTAGTGTCTTACATGCACACCTGCAGCTCAACTACATGGCTATTGGCAGAGTGTTTTTGTGCAGAGTCATTATTCGTTTGACTGTGCCAATCAACACATGGATAACTTAACTGTGACACAACACGTCTGTGATTTGCGGGTTTAACCTCCAGACGTTGTATGTTACGGAATCCAATCACTGACCACATAGCAGAGATGCAGGTGCGCACGTAAGGCACTGAAACAAAGTGCTGCAAATATATTTTCGCGAAAACTACCGGTTCCTGTAAATGATTTGTAGAGGCCTGAAAAAATTTGCGTTTTCTTTTATGCGCAAGCTAGAGTTCCAGCAACTTTAGGTCTGTATCACGTTCACAATTGGTCGTTGACTTACTCGACACTTCCTGGAAGTAGCTGTGCCGATAATAAAACTGTAGTTGAATACAGGCCCATATCACAGTGTCAGAGAGCATCTAATAAACACATGTTGTCTGCACGATTTCACATATATTCTTGCAAGCTAGTCTATAGCTCAGCGAACCCGCAAATTTTTCCGGCCTCTAATGATTAGAGGTGATGGTTAGAGACACTGGAAAATCGTGAAAATGTTTAAAATAGTCTCCAATAAACTGTATTATATTAACCGTGGTACATGTGAACAGTTTTGCGACAAATCACACACGCTGTGTGTCCAAGCTGTGCAGTTCTAACTGGGCCTGTTCTAGAAATAAAGATACAAATAAACGATAGCCAATGTTGATACAAAACGTTCAGTGTTATACACTGAATGTTGGAGTCTAGCAAACAGTCAACTATTCCCGCGATTTTCCAGTGTCTCCAGTGAGGGATATCGCGGGAAAACGTGGCTATTTGCAGGATTTTAACACACGTTCAGCTTACCAGGAGATTATTGACTTTAGCTTGTACTTGAAATTGTTACCCTATTTGACTGAGTCAATAAGAATCCCGATATCGTAGTATTTCATGCCTGTTACTGGTCTGTAGACAACTATGTTGTGTCAGAAGTACATCACCGAATCATATATGTTGCAAGAAACTACAGCGTCTCTATTCGTACTTCTTACACGAGATGTATTAGGGTCGCAGATGATTTGTGTTGTGTGTGTAGGGGAAAAGAAGGGGGGAACAAGAGGTGAAGGTTTCCCCAACCTGGGGACCTTATGACATGCCAAATTCGCGTTATTTTCTGACAGCTTCCTAGACTCCAAGTGACTATAGGCTCGTTCGACGTCTCCCGCTGGCCGATATTGTCGTGACTTGCCGCGGAGAATGTTTACACGGTAGAGAGGCCAATCTCTGTAAAGACGCAACACACGTAAATGACAACACATAAAAGTTCGTGGCCAATTGAATCGCAGATTATACTCTGTTATGTATAGGAAAGTGAAGTTCAGTCTGCTACCAAATGATAAATGCGAATTTTGCATGTCTCTACTTACGAGTAGAGACAGGAAAAATTCGCGGGTTCACTGCACTGTAGGCTAGCCTGCAATAATACTTGCGAACCGAAGCAGACAGCAGATGCTCATTACCTGCTTGCTGTTAAAGTGATATATGTCTGTATTAGGTACAGTTCAGTCATTGGATCAGAGACTTCTAGAATGTGTCACATAAGTCAAAGGTCAATTGCGAAAGTGATGCAAACTTACAGTTGATGGAATTCTAGCTTGATCCCAAATAAAAACGCGAAATTTTCAGGTCTCTAGTGATAGCTAATTTTTCCAAAACGAGAAATTTTACGGTATGAACTAAAAAATTCAATTAACCAGAATTTCGCTAGCTACATAATTAGTGGAGCCCACGATTTTTCGCTTAAAGAATTATGCAACAGTTTGTTTCAGATCCTTATGTACACACATGCAGCAATGCTTCATGGTCAGTGATTGGATATTTTAACTCTCAGCGTCTAGGGTTCTACCCGCATATCACAGACGTGTGGTGTCGCGGTAACCTTGTTCCTGTTGGCTCAGTCAAATGAGCCGAGTCTATGCAATAATTAGAGCCGCGATTTTATGGCGAAAATAATTTTACAACAGTTGGCTCCAGTGATTCATGTGCGCATCTGCTTCTCCGCTACATCGTCTGTGATTGGATTATTTTTTTCTCACTTGCCTTGGCAAATTACAGACGTACGGAGTAAAAATAGTCGTATTCTGATAGGTGCAGTCAAATGAGAGACGTGTCTGATCACAGACGCGCTGCCAATAACCATGAAGCAAGGCTTCATATCTGCACAAAAGGCATTGAAATAAACTGCTGCAGAATTATTTTCGCGCAAAAAAAAAATTTTTTTATTGACTGCCTTGAAATAATCAGCCAACATGGAGACGACGATTTAAAAAAAAAAAACACCAGACAGATTTTCCTAATTTGCTCTTGTTTAGGCGTAAAAAATTAATATCGCTAAAATAATGTAGAAACACGAGTGCACGGCTTTTAAAAACTGTAGCCACTATGTATGCCTACACTGTAAAAAAAGTTAGTAATGTTACTCATCATATGTATGGCAATATTCCCCAACCTTGAGAGGGAAATCTGATTTCCGAATATGTGCGGAAATTTCCGCAATGTAGTGTATTCGCTACACAAACCACTCGGAAGTTTCGCTCGCGCGTTATGTCAAATTGTCCTAGAGGGCTTCCGCAAATACGTAATGAAAAATTACATTACCAGTTGAGTAACTTTCCTTGACACGTGTTGAGTAGTTTTCCCTCACTTGTAGAGGTACTTAGCTTCCATTACATGAAGAGTAAATTTACCTCAACTTTTTTTTTTACAGTGTACTTCGTTGAGCTTGTAGCTGTTCAGAATCCGAGGCGGTACTTCTTTCTACCTCGGGCGCGAGAAATTGCCTGCCGTATCGAGCGCGTGCCGATACTCCCAAGGAACTCCGACGATCGAGTTCGGCCGGGCTAACGAGGTCCGTATGTTCGCCGCCTACGAACAAGTGTTTGCCGCCTGGAGAGAGGGTAAAGCGGGTTGGTATTCGCACGCCGTATAACGAGCCGGGTTGCGGTCAGTGTTAATCAGACGTATCCTGGCTTCTTGGCCGACACCGCTAAAGGTACGTGCCCACCCCCCTCCCCCACCACCGCAGAATCTACTCCCAAACACACGAACACACACACACACGATGGGCAGACCCACAGAGCCGAGAAGTAATTCTGTTAGCAGTTCGTTAGCGCGCGGGTAGCAGGGGCCTCGTGTCCGGGGTGTTAATTTCACCGGTACGGTGTTGGGGAAGGGGGGGGGGGCGGAGGCGCCGGACACGTATGTAACCACACGTGCATGCGACGCATCACGCCTCGGCGACCCCACCCCCTTAAGGGTGTTCAGGTGCGATGAAATCATTATTTCATATTTATACGAAATAGTGTTAGTTTTTTAGACGATACTTATGAGTGAATTTTCCTCGTACCAGACAATTTTATCTCTCATAGTTTTCTTACGACGATAGGTCAAAGTCAAAATTTGTATGTTCTGCGGCCATGCAAATAGTAAAAACTAATTGACTTACGTAAGTAAAATAACATGCCACGGGCTACATAATGAAACATTTTTTACAAAATCCCGTGGGCAATTATGTATTTAAAAAATTGCTGAATTTTCAACCTTCTTTCCTGTACTTTCGCGATTTTTTTTTAAATTCCAAAATATTACGTTATGGTATTTTAAATACTTTATTACAAAGCTTATGGGATGTAATGTCACAGTGAATTATTTTTGTATGGCAGCAGAACAAGCAAATTTATACTTTGTCACACCACTGCGAGAAAACTATGAAAGCTAACATTGCTTTGTAAGAGGCAAATGTACTCACAAGTATTGTCTACAAAACTAACACTATTTCATAAAAATACTTGAACACCTTTAATTCCGTCACGGCGGATTCACAATAGCGCGATGGACACGACGCGAAGGGCGCGAATAATTTCCACACGCATACAGAAGTTAGAATGTTATGGCGTCAGCGCGATAAAATTCGCACGTACCGTAGGATTTCAGAGTAGAAAAATTTGCTAATTTATTCGTCCGCGGATGCGGCAAAGCTGAAAAATCGGATTTTAATTTTGTGCCCTGATATTGGTGAAAGTGGGGAGTTGGTAGTAATGTGCAATTTTTTTACGAGGGGTTATTCGTTACTTTTAGCAAATCGTATCGATTTTATAGCCTTGTTACGGAGTTTTGCAGTGATTTCGAAAATATTTTTTTATTGCTACCTAATATTCATATCAAAATTTCGTTGCACAGTTTTGACACTTATATGTTATAATTTGTAGCTGAATTTTTTTGTAGAATTATACTGAACGGTTTGTTGGATTTCATTACCCAAACCACCACGTTTTTCGTCGTGAAAATAAGAAAAAATGAAGGAAATTATTTTTTTGCTGGCGAATGGTACGTTATTTTAAAGAAAACGCGTCCACAGTATTGTGCATCGTGTGATTGCACATAGAGTCAAATTTTTTCAAAAATTTTGGTTAAATAATATTTGAGTTATTGGCCACAGTCTGAAAAAAAAAACTCGGGAACAAGCCCTTAAACAAACGTGTGGTTGCGACTATTTTCACAAGTGCTACACCTACTCACTCACTCAATAACTAGGGATGGGAAAATTTCGCATAGTCAAGCCCCAACTATTTGACCGCTAGCTGCTACTCAGTGGAAAAACAGACAATGAACGAATAGACGGGGATTGAGTATGCATAGGATATTTGATTCTAGTATGTAGGTAATTGAATTTGCGAAATGTTCACATCACTAGAGACATGCAAAATTCGCGTTATTATTTCGTAGCAGACTAAACTTCACTTTCCTATACACAACAGAGCATAATCAGCTATTCAATTGGCCACGAACTTGTATATATCGTCATTTACGTGTGTTACGTCTGTACAGAGATTGGCCTCTCTACCGTGTAAGCATTCTCCGCGGCAAGTCACGACAATATCGGCCAGCGGGAGACGTCGAACTAGGCTATAGTCACGTGGAGTCTATTCAGATGTCAGAAAATAACGCGAATTTTTCATGTCTCTACACATCACTATCAATAATCCATAGCCGGAGGCACGAGTATTTCGCGTAATGATAGTACGTCACGTTGAACGCCAATAGCCTGTATATCACTGTAACTTCCGTGATTAGACGGCAGCTGTTTTGACACACCTTTGGAGGTTGTAAGCCAGTAGTAAATAATAAAATAATTCGTGCGACTACCCACTTATACGGTTAGGAGCCAAAGGATAATCAATCGACTTTGGCCAGTGTGTGTATAGGACTGAGAAGTCTAGACTGCTACCAGATTAATACGTCAAATACTCATGCCTCTACCCATAGCACAAACTTCTGGACTTAGAAGACATCATATTTTAGGGTTCCTTCCCCTTTCTGCGTAGGTACCCACTAAGAGGAGAAACGTTAAGGGTACCGCCTACCTGCGCTTTAGAGCATCAGAAACGACGGAGACATAAGGTCGACCTTGTAACGCGAATCAAATGCCGCCTCGCCTCAATGAGCCAAGCGCTGAACTATCGTGCAAGCTTCCCGCCGAACAGTTTTTACAACGGGACACTAAGCGGTGACCATATAATTTTACTGGTCGAAAGTCTGTAGCAAAGTTCAGAGCATATCGCAATCTGAATATCACATACATCCTGTTAGTACATTTTTAAATATGGAAATCTGAAAAGTCCATTTTAGCCATGTTGTAGGGCTTAGAAGCAGTGTAATTAATGGGCGTAGTGTCTTAACAATGATGTTCCGACCTTGTTTGAAGTGTGTTTTCTTTTCGTATGTTGGCACAATGGGCACACGTGGAATATTTTCGCAAGAAAAAACCTATGTACGAACACACTGCAACGCATTTGAAATGTGAGGTAGGTGGACTTCGCGTCGCGTCCGCCGCGCTATTTTGAATACACCATTATGCCTTCCAAATGTATATGTGGTTAGCGATAAAGTAAGAACTTTTGTTGAAACTTTAGTTATTTTTTCCTTTCAAATAAAATTCTTAATGTTAACAAAGCAATGTAAGTAACAATCCAATTGTATAGATTGTACATTACTCAAAAGTTAAGGTCTGAGGTAAGGCTAATTCTACCACAGGTTAGAAAGAAAATGAGTTTTCTTGTAGGAAAGCTTAGCACAGGGAAAATTTCTGCCACTAGTTTTGCTGCTATCGCTAAGAGACCAGAAAAATACGAAACCGTAGTAAAATTAAATTTAACTAGGCTCGGAAATGACAGAAGTCTTTCAACCTAATTTTAAAGTGAAAGTAAATAAATTTCGCGTTTTAAATTATCAACTTTATGTAACTTATATTCAGTAAAGCTCCGTGATCTGTCTGTCTGCATCCCTTACGGATACCAGCGCTCAAATGGCAGAAACTTTCCCTGTGGCAAACTGTTAACATTGATCTTTCTAACCTGTAGTGGAAATAAACCTTACCTGAGGTCACACTTATTATTATTAAAATGATTATTCTAGATAAGGTTATCTTTAAAAGTGGTCAGTTTATCGTGAGAACCACCTATAGATTCAACGCACCCTGAGGGCTTAAGCTCGAGTTTTCAGTCGCATACGATTTGGAAGTCGAATGGTGTTTTTGTTACACGTAGAAACATTTTTTTCGATTTCAACTTCAAAAAATGAAAAACGGAATGATAAAACGTTATATTAAGCTCTTATGCTCGAGTTTTCAGTCGCAAGCGATTTGGAAGCCGAGTGGTTTTTTTTTCTCAGGACATGGAGAAATTATTTTTCTCTTTGAACCTAAAAACTGAAACCACGAACAAAAAACAATCTCCATGTCTTGAAAACGAGCACTCGGCTTCCAACTCGCATGCGACTGAAAACTCAAGCATAGTCCCCATCTTTGAGGCTGTTGTTAGTTTAGACCTGTCTAATTTACTTCATGTAAGGCCAGGTAAGTACATGGTTAGCCTAAATATCCGACACAACGTTGCAGGCTATTTGTGCAATTCCATCGCGTAGAAATCAACAAGTCGCAATATGGTTACTACTAATGAGATCATTAAAACTTTTTCTGGCGTTCGCTATTCACTCAGTGGCCCCCGCGGGGACCGAGTGATCAGACCACTCGCCTACCATTAAGGGGCTTACCTACCTGCATGCTTCAAACGCATTGAAACGAGTTACGGCTATATTTTTCTTGACGGAACTATCTAACACAAATAATATTTGTATATCTACAAAAAACACACTTAAAACTATGTCGCTATAGTTTTAAAAATTCGGCACATTTATTAGAAACATCATCTTCGGGCCCCTCAAAATGGCCAAATTGGGTTTACCAGACTGCCGTATCTAGAAAAAATAACAACCGGATGCGAAAAACGTAACTATAGAAACAAACGTTAGATTTTGAACTCTGCTTCCCCACAAATAAAACATTGTGTTCACCGCTTAAAATCCATTAGTAAAAAGAATAATAGTGAAGCACTGCACGCTATCTGAGTAGCTTGCACGGAGAGGCGATAATACATTACATACGTCGGTTAATGCCACTCTTACTGTTCCTGCCTCACACACATTCAAACACAGCCTATCTAGGGAGGCCCCTTAAGGGTGTTCAAGTGCGATAAAATCATAATTTTATATTTTTTATGAAATATCGTTAGTTTTATAGACGAAACTCGTGAGTGTTGTTTCCTCTTACAAGACAATTTCAGCTCTCATAGATTTCTCATAACGGTGCGTCAAAGTCAGAATTTACTTGTTACGCTGCCATGCAAATAGTGAAAACCAATAAATCTACTGAAACGAAATAATTCACTATGAATTTACATCCTATGAGCAAAGCAATAAAACATTTAAAAACGCACAATACCATATTTTGAATATTTAAAAAAATCACAGAAATGCACAAAAGTTTACAAAATTCAATTTTTTTTAATATAAAAATATTTCTCGGGATGTTTCTTAATATTTTATTACGAAGCCCATGGTATGTTATTTACTGTGAATTATTTCACTTATATTAGTCAACTGGTTTTCACTATTTGCATGGCAGCAGAACATGCAAATTATGACCTTGACGCAACTTTATGAGAGAATTGTGCGAGATAAAATTGTTTTGTAAGACGAAATAGAACACACAAGTGTCTTCTACACAACTAACACTATTTAAAATAAATATAAAATTATGATTTTATCGCACTTGAACACCCTTAAGGCGACCCGGTTTCGGGCCCCGTATTTTCGCATGTGGGAACCGTGCTGGACGAATTTTCTGGTTGGTGGGTTATCTCCGAGATCTTCCGTTTCCCAAGCCATTCTCATTCCAGCCACTCATCACAGTGCATCCCATTGAAGGACCTCACTTCATGTCATGCCTACGGCTATCAGTGAATCTGCAGTTTGAGGTTAGCTACCCTAATCCTCGGGTACCCTACTCATACGATGTAATTATCTACTCTGTATGAAATATTTTCATGAGTATGAGTTCGTAACAGTTATATTTTGACTTAATCATGTACAAACGCCAAGCGTTTTTTTATTTTTATTTTTTGATTGGCGACGAAATTAAAATAAAAGACAATACGTACGACTTAAACTTAATTTTTAAAATACAAAAAAAATTATTATTTTTTGCTGTAAAAGTTTTTAGCTAGCTTACATAATAAATGCGGCAATATTAAGCTAGAAAAGGAGAGCTGAATATATAAGTATATATTATACGTGGAAGGGGGTAGTGGATGAGTACACGTCCTACTATCTTCACGACGAAGATAGCTTCAGAAGGATATCAAAGTTAATGCGGCACTCCTAGAAACAGCGTTTTCCGCCGTAAAACAGACGCAGCAATAAACGAAGATGGCTGCTCCAGATGCAGCAGCGAATTTACTCCCTTGTTTATGCAAATGCTTCCAACTCCCCTCCCTCCTCAACCTGCCCATATCAGCGACTATGATAATTATTGAAGTTGCCCTATATTTTATTCTCTTTCCTTCTTCTGCTGTGGTGCGAGTTGGCTTTTCTACGGTGGTTTTATGTAAAAATAAGTTTACAAAAGAAATCATTTTAAAAGATTAATTAATTTCATTTTCTTCGGTAACTTTTTGGGTACCATGCTCTCAGTAACGTCAAAAAATTCGTAACTAAAGTAAATTCATATATTCTAATTCACTTTTAATAATAAACACATTAAAATAGGTTACATAAACATAATTTCAGTGGATTAGATTTTTTATATTACAAGGACAATGAAAAAGTGCCATGTTTAAAAAGGAACACCTAGGTATCCCAACGTGGACACACTCCCCTCGCATTCGGGAGGTCACGGGTTCGATCCCAGCTCCGGCCATCCTGATTTCAGTTTTTCAGGGTGTCCCGAAATCACTCCAGGCGAATGCTGGGATGGTTCACTAAACAAACCCTGACCAATTCTTACATTTCTCCCCTCCTGTACCACTTATAAAGCCCTTTTGCTATTCGAAGACATATAAATCGTTCAAATAAATAAAATAAAGTAACATTTACACGTGCGTGATAGTAAGCTCGCAATTTAATATGAGTGAAGAACTGATGGGAATTGATTTGCCCACTCAAGTCAGTGTCAAATTTATGATGCGACCATCTAGAAGTCGGTTTTTCCGTGGTATTTCGAAATAACTCCTGGGGAATTCTGGGATGATTACTTACGGGTAGAGACACTGGAAAATCGCGAAAATGTTTAGCATAGTCTCCAATAAACTATAGTATATTAACCGTGACACGTGTGAACAGTTTTGTGGCGAATCACACACGTTGTGTATTCAAGCTGTACAGTTATAATTGGGCATGTTGTAGAGAGAAACAATGCTTCGTATAAACGAAAGCCAATATAGATACAGAACATTCAGTGTCATATACAGCATGTTGGAGTCTAGCAAACAATCAACTTTTCCCGCGATTTACCAGTGTGTCTACTTACGGGGTACGGAAAGGTAATACGTCGAGAGAACGACTGGAATACTCTATTTTCGATAAAATCTGAACTACTGATCATAATTCGACGAGACTTTTTGTCGAGTAGGTATATTATATATACAGTATTAGGCTTTAGTTAGCTTTCGAGTAAAAAATTAAACAAATTTTATAAAAATAAGCGCTTGAAACCACAAATTCTATACAAATGGAAAACTCAAAGTTTTATAACTTTTAGTGTGATAAAATCCAGGCCTCAGAAAACTGAACTTGAATTATACTCGCGGTTTATGTTTTAATATAATTTTACTATCCAAAAACCTCTCGAGAACAGGTCTACGGATGATAAAATTATTTTCAAATCAAAATCCAAGTATTTTTGAAATTCTGTTACCACAGATGCCTGGATATTATTATGCTAAAAATTATAAAAGTTAAAGATTTCCAATTTAATTTATTTTGTGGTTTAAGCTGTTATTTCACTAAAAACAATTTTTAAATTTTTTTTTAGTTGATAACAAAACATACTACCGCCAAGTGCGGTATAAGTAAACGCCGACTAATAATTTACCTACTCGACAAAACGTTGCATCGAATTATGATGAGTAGTTCACATTTTATCAACGATTGAATGTTCCCGTCGTTCGCTCGACGCCGTACCTATCCATGCCCCTTCACGCTGCAAAATGGATGAATTTATATTTGTCCGACAGTGTTAATTTTATAGACGTTACTTATGACTACAGTTTCCGCTTTTAAAATGTTTTTAGCTCTCGTAGTTTTCCCACAGCGGCATGTTAAAGTCAGAATTATTTTCAAGTTATGGAAACATAGTAATAACCAAAATCAAGTGACCTTCTCGAATAAAATAATTTACGCTCAAATTCCATATGCTAAAATATTTTTAAAACACACAATTCAATTCCTTCAGACTTTTTGAAAAAATCTGGAAAAGGTGACAATTACTTAATGTACAGCTATTTTCGAAAGAGGCAAAATTACTTGGCTGTGTATTTAAATTATTTAGCACATGGCCTATAATATCTAATTTCAATGTAAATTACTTCATTCCAGTAAGTCATTTGGGTTTTTGTTATTCCTATGCTCCCATAACTTGCAAATCCTGACTTTAACATGCAGATATGGGAAAACTATGAGAGCTAAAAATTATTACAGGTGAATAATGTAGTTACGATAAAATTATGAATTTTTGCACGTGAACACACCTAATACAACTCACGACCGATTACTTCTCTTTTCCTCAGAATTTTCCTCTCAAGGCGTAGTCGTGCGGTGAAATCTAAAACATCCGTTAAAACGAATCGCATATTACGCGGCAGTGATTTTTTCCCCTCGGTTGCAAATTCTCGTAAAACGTGCGCCATCATGCCGGAGATCGTTTTAAACATCCCCTTCCCCACAGCTGCTAACATTCCTCCGACGAAAACAAAGGCCGATCAGTATGGCGAGTCACGGACATACAGTTTGAAAGTAAGGAGAGGGGGAGGGTGGCTGAGGTAAAACGCCTGTCGTCGTTAATAAATCACCCGGCCTTGTTTACGAGTAGTGATTAATATTTCGAAAATTACTGGCGCGGCCGGTCAGAGTTAACGGTAGCACGGTGTTCGAAGAGCCGGGGGGGGGGGGG
>PNEQ01093007.1:0-15718 GCA_003012365.1 Medauroidea extradentata | reverse complement strand
CCATTTCATTATGTCAACTGGTTTCCATGTTTTGTATGAAGTAAAAATACGTAAATTTTGACTTTGAAGTGCCATTACGGGAAAACTAGATGAGCTAATTTTTTCCGTTAGAGGTATATGTACTCTCAAGTAATGTGTACAAAACTAACACTTTTTCATACAAATATAAAATTATGATTTTTCCCCAATTGAACAACCTTAAGGGGGAAGGTGCGCCAAAGCGGCGAATTTTCACAATTTTCGACATCACTTTTTCCCTCGGTTATTATCGAAAATCAAGGTTCGACAATTCAGAAATGATAATTTTGTACAACTTATCACGTTATTACATAGTCACAGACTGTCTTATTTTTGAAACAGTGATCGCAAATAGGAAAAACAGACATTTTTCTTATCTGCCATCAGTGCTCCAAAAGTAAGAAAGTCTGCGACTATGTAATAAAGTAAGAAGGTGTACAAAAGTGTAATCTACAGATTGTCGAACCTTACTTTTCTATAACAAGTGAGGGGTAAAAGTTATGTCGAAAATTGTTATAATCCTCTGCTGTGGCGCACCTTCCAACTTTATGGGTTCGCTGACTCAGTTTGCAGCCACTAAGTTTACACGGGAAATAAACGGTAATTTTTTTTTAAATGAATCAACTTTCCCAACATAACTTTCAGTAAAAAAAAAACATGACAAAATATTTTTCAAGAAATGCTGCTATGTAAAGTAATATAAAAAAGTCAATTTTACCACGGTATTTTAGTTATGAATTTCCAAGCACAACACGTAGCAATAGGGCAGTGTTTGTTAATATATCCACCTTCGAATCCCATCTATTGTGTTAGAAAGTGTTACATCACCTTTGACATTGATCCACATAGCAGAATTTCACAGCATATTGATTTCTTATTTAAACGCTATGGCTATAATCTTGGTAGGTAGAATCCTTATACACTTACCAAATCGTCTCTTTAACTCACAACTTTCAAACCCGTAGTAGAAAATTTATTTATGGAATTTAAGCTCATTTTTGACGTCTTTTTTTAACACCGGTGCGAAGAACTTAAATGGTTTTCAACAAAATGCTCTGAAAAATTCGAGGCTATGTGCAGTTGTATAGTGCACATGTAGGCTTCAGGCAACAAGATACAATGTTCGATATTTTGAAGGAATTTGGCATCGGGTTTTCCTACATTTGTAATATTTTGGGTGAAAAAAACACGGGGTAACTTATAAGAATACAAATAATTATATGTTTGTGACAAAATAACAGCGATTTTTAGATACCTATAGTGTAAGTTTTTTTAGTGTTATAGAAATCATCATATATCTATCAGGTGTGACTATTTTCTTAAATCAAATAAACACGGTTGGTTTGACAATCGAGAATTTGCTTTCCTTTACAGTACCACTATCCCACATACTGTTCCGAAAAAACTATATTCGCTTTCTGAAGGACATTTTTCAATTCCAGTAACAGCGAGACAGATCGCATTACGGACATGGGTGACGGGCGTTACGTTTTAATAATGCAGGATATGACGCCGGAGGCAAGATCACCAACATAATACACTGAAAAGAGTTCGTTAAAGCCTCTTTTTTCACCCTTTCCTCTTCTTTATATCCTGCCGTGCGAAATTCCATGGGTGCTGAAACAGATTAAAAAATCCCAGGCGGACCACAAAAAAATCCGGTAGGGGAGAGAGGGGTTGGTTATTCCTTCGGTCTCGTCACGGGGTGGGACAGGATTGGGGTTGGATGACAGTGAAAATGTTAGGGGGGGTGGCCCTAACGCCGGCGGCGAGCTGGCCTGGGCAATAACGCTGTCAATTAATTAAGGCCGATGGTGGCGGTGGGTGAGCAGCTTCTCGCCGCCAGGCCGCACTGCCATCGCCAGAGAGCATGGAGAGGGGAAGTGGGGGGAATGAAATACTGAAAGGAGGGGGAGAAAAGTGGAGGGGGAACCCCTTCCCTCCTCGCTGGAAAGCTTGCTTGGGTATTATCACTGATTACGCGCAGGTATAGAGTCTGGAATGGATATATTTCATTCCACCACATTTTCATACCCGGTGTTTGGAGTGGCTTTTGCTCCACCGCCAGGCAGCGCCACTGTCGCTACTGCTTTTGCTGTTAGTTCTTTATTCCAGCACTATAGCGCTGTAACCCTGCCTATATCCAAAACGCATTCTATGAGTAAGCCACTGGCTACAGTTAAGGTTCATACTACCACATATTAGGAATAATATTAATGGTATTAGTTTGGAAAGGGTTACTTTCCTCCGGTAGCAACGTAGGTATCGGAAAGTGGTCGAAATCAGTTACTGACATTTCCAGTTTCCTTCAGAATTGAAAATAATTTTAATTTTTGCAATGCAATGGACCAACTCCATAAATCTGAATTCAAACGACCGCAATCACATAAAATTCCATAAAAAATTCGTTTTTAGAATATCACCAATCCAGAAAAAACACTTCGTTACTTTCGTGAACAGTCGGTTACCATCGATAAATTAGTTTTTTTCCCTGAGGATGCTTGTTTAACAGATATTTTATATTAGTACAATAAGAAGGTACATAAAGACGTACCATAGCTAACTAATTTTACGCTAATCAACGCCACAGAGAACAACATCCGATTTTTAGTCTGAAGTGCCTACATTACTTGAATAACTAACGTTAAATATTTGATTTGATCATTTGCATGGCAACATATCGATAACTTCAGGGAACTAAAAACAAGTTTCCACGCACACGTACATTAAAAGTAAAACTAAATAAGATAATGGAATAAACCTGTGTTATACAAATGGATCATTTGTTCCCATATTCTCTGAAGACCACAACCTATTCGGACGTTTCGATTAAAAAATCGAGACATAGGCCGGTATCTTCGTTAGCGAATCGCGCAAACCCGTTGACCGAGTCCGGAGAATAATGGCGTTGTGTCGGCGCGCGTCAGCGGTCAAATCGCTTGACTGACGGTTGATACAGTTGGGCTGTAGTGAGGGTGAAGGGAGGGCGGGAAAGTTTGAAGTGGAGAAGAGAGGTTGAAGTACGTTGCGACCGCCGTTCCATTACCGGCGGGCGTGAAACTACTCGCGCTCGGCGATGGGGGTGAAATTCGGCGCAGGCGTTCGGCCGCAGGGGTCGCGCGAAAATTGAAAACGGCGGGTGACAAAAACCGCGTACACCCCCCTCCCCCTCAACACACACACCCTATTCAACCGGGACGGACGCATATCTGCCGAATACTCGCTCCCCGTCCTGACCAACCCCTCTTCGCCGAACTACAACTGGATCGGCCGCCCAACAAGCAATTACGCGGGTGCAAACAACGCGACTCTCTCCACCCTTCCCCAAGCCACCCTCGCGCAACCCCTTCAGCACGCGACTGACATAAGGGGTGGGGTGGACGTCGTCACCGGTTGTCAACACTCTCCGCTGATTGGTCGCGTCGACAACGGTTCACACACCTCTAGCGTCGACCCCCTTTCTGCCCGGCCCATGGAAGACTACACCAGCTCGTTTCCCCGACAATGCGCAGTCGCAGAACTAGCATACAGTGTTCTCGTAGAATGTGTTTCTCAACCGCACTTGAAGTTGGTTTATTTGTGGGAAATTTGTTGTAAAGTCCAATGCAAGTTTCTATTATTTCGTTTTACGATTACTGTTGATATTTTCTCAGCTACAGTAACGTGAGAAAGTCATTTTTAGCACTTAGGAGCTTAGTAATAATGGTTTTAAAATAAGAGGGATACAGTTTGAAGTGTGTCTTCTATTCGTAGACAAACGTTTTTGGAACATTTTTTAATATTTACACATGAAAAAAATTCTTTCCGTACCCACGCTACATCACAGCTCACACGACAGGTCCATTAACACGTAGGGCAATAATATATCTTTTACCAAAGCATAAATTGACAGATTATCGTTTGGTAATGACGGCATGGGGATGTGGATCATTTCTATGTCTGCCAAGGGTGCTATAATCCTTAAACGCAACACTGTCAAGAAACAGTTGACAACTGCGTTGGACAGCAGATTGAGTAGGAGAGTATACAGACAAAAATAGAGCTGCATTCTCCAGACCGCAGGAAAAAAAAATCTTACCGCAAACAGAAAGAATTGAAGTAAAAGCTTTTTTAGTGTGTTTGCATTCCTGACAGGAGGATCCTTCTTGTTCCATTAGAGTAGACGCCATCTCTTAGTTCATCAGGAATAGTGGGACGTGGACGAACTGAAAGTGCTTAGAAAACCAGATTGTGGTGGACAAAAAAGGTTCGCTGCTGAAAGATCACGTATGTTGACAAAAGTGTGTCCTGAAGTGATATTATTCCTTATCCAAGATACGTGCAGAAAAACGAAAAAATAAAATATCGTACCAAAAATACTTTATTCACTGGCAATGTAAAACTAACATATCTACTTTTGTCTGTTCAATACGAACAGCCCGAACATGCAGCAATGTTGGATCATAACTTCACAGAGTGGCTATGACAGAGATTTTTTTGTAATATCGTTTATTTCTTTGTATATTGATTGTCAGTTGTAATCTGTCATTTCGTTCACGAAGCTTATGATTCATTAATAAACAATACTGTTATCTACGTGGAGCTATGTCCGCAATTATAAATATATTGATAATGACGTAAGATTAATGGTTTGTGTGGTTAATACCATCGCACATTCCAGAATAATTTGTATATTAATGTGAGGTCTTTAGCGCTGGCGAGGATTTACGTGAGGTGAGTATGGAGCAGCGCCGGAATGAGAGGGCGGGGGAATGGGAGATTCCCGAGAAAACCCGCTGACCAGCGGCATCGTCCGGCACGATTCCCACATGCAGTAATCCGGGGACCGACCCCGCCGGGGATCGAACCCGGATCGCCTTGGTGGGAGGCGAATGGGCTGGCCACTCGGCCACCGCGAACCCTTACAATAATGTAAATGCGATTTAGAAATTTTATTTTTGTTTGCCTTAAAACAAGTTAAACGCAGGACTTTCAGATTAATGTAGCTATTTCAAAATACATTAACCGGACACTGCAAAAGTAACTTTTTAACTTCAAGTGGAAACTTCGGAATGCAGGAATAGTTGGTTTAGTATTCATTGGTTAGGAAACGGAAACTTTACTTTGGTTTGATTATTTATCATAAATGGCCGTAGTGCACTGTATCTCCATTGAACAGTACCAGAACAAACTGTTCTGAGTGGTTCAATGTTTCCTCTGCAGGGACAAACAAAATAGGACGGACATCCAGTCTGCTGGGCGTTTTTCAGATTGATTGCGTACCTGAAGACGCACAGTAAAACAAAACAAAAACCTTTTCGTTGCCACAACAAAATGTTTGTTTAAATATGAGCCACTGCAAAGTTACTTTACCGCAAATAAATGTTTTATTTGAAAGTTACAGCAATGATAAAAAAAGTTCCCGCAAATAAATGTTTTATTTGAAAGTTACAATAATGATAAAAAAAAGTTGTGTTATTGTTAGCATAATTTTTTAAACGTTTTGTGGTGAAAATAGTAGGTTATTTTAACACAAACTTTATTTATGTTGTAAAATGTATAGTCTTTGCTGTAAAGAAACTTATAATATTTTCAAAGAAATCTTCTTGAGATAAAATGTGACGTTAAACGTAAGAGTTCATCATTTGCGTTTCTGTAAGGGAAGATTTTTCAATCGAAATACCTTTGCGGCAAAGCTCTTTGCAGTGTACAATACGTAAACAAAATTTTGTTGTGGCAATGAAAGTGTTTTACTGTGCGGGAACACATACCAGTTCCCGAAAGGTAGCACCTGTTGCCATCGAAAAGAACTTTCTTTTTGTCGTATGTGTCGTAATAAATTGTTGTGTTGTCATGTGCACAACCATTTCTGTCGATGTGTTCGTTATTTTTTATTCTAGTTGTCTTCGTCTGTAACTGTCGCCTTTTCTTGCACTTTGTTTTGTCCTCACCTGTTTTGACTTTTCTTTTTCGTTTTAGGGTTTCCATTATATATCGACTTCCCTGTTTCGGAATTATTTTTCTGTTAGTTGACTACATTATTTTCTAGCTACCTTGGCTTGTTTATTGTTTTTGTATTGCTCATTTGCATAGATAAGTGCGGGTTTCCTGCGACTCAACAACATTTGAAAGCAACGGCGAGTATCAAACGAAACACTCCAGTTTGTCATACACTGTAAAAAAAATTTTTGTACTTTTACAAAGAAAAGCTTTGGAAACCCAGTTGCCAAAGAAATTCCTTGTAAAACTACAATGGTTATCCTTGTAATTAACTACAAAGTATATGTTTGTAAAATTACAAGGACTCGCCTTGTAGCTGTACTTTCAATAAGAAAAAAAAAATTAAATGTTTATTGTACTTCATAAATAACACTGAACCTGTTCGTCAAATATCTTTTGAATAAAGGACGTAAACAAGAGATTACTTTGAAAAAATAAAAAATTGGGGAAGTGCGAAGTTTCGAACCACTCTTCCCACGTTTAGAACCTACGCATTTTACCCCTAGACCAGCGCGACTTACGTATTGTCTTAATGTTATTTACTAGTATGCATTCAATGTAAAGTTCAGTAATAACTCTTCCTTTTAAAGTGCGCAATTAATATAAATATTCACTTTATTCCAGAAAATACTTTTCATTGGTTGCGATCTCTGCGTAAGTAATTCCCGGCGAACTTACGATTTTCGTAGGCTACACATTTTTTTTCTAAGTTTTTTTTGCAGCGAACAAAATCCTTTAAACGTTATAAACTAATACTTTTACAAGGAATATTTTCAACATTTACAAAAGTTTGTACAACTACGAAGAAGTGCCTGGTCATATTTTACAAAATAATTTACAGTGCAGGAATTGTCTATATAGGTACAAGGAATTCCTTTGTAGTATTACAAAGTTTACCCTTGTAACTTCATGAACTAATGATTTTACAAGGGTATTCTTTGTACTTTTACAAGGACTTGTAAATTTTACAAATTTTTTTTTAGAGTGTACAATCCCACTGAAAATATCATTCAAAGATCACAGGGGTAAACTAACCTCAATATGCGGTACGTACAGAGGTGCGAGTAATAAAATGTTAAAGAGTCACCACTTATAATTCCCGATGTTCTATTACCACGAGGAAACCATTGCATGCCAGTTCTGTGGCTTGAACGCAGAGGGATTCCGAATTTCAAACGCCTGCCAGCTTCGTCCGTAGTGCTTCATCGATTTTTCCCTCGCACAAAAACTCCACTCTCTGGGTGGTCGCTTTAAAGGTACGTGATTTGATAATCAATGCTGACGCATTAATTAAAATCACATATTTCTCGTAAACCACGAGAAAAAAAATCCAGTTCTTGCAAAATATTTGAGAAAAATTCTTTCCAGACTTACGCATTCTGGAATACTACCGCCAATGTCGAAACTTCGTTCAAAGAATACACCGTAAAAAAAGTGAGTAATATTACTCATCATATGTATCGTAATATTCCCCAACCTTGAGAGGAAAATCTTATTTCCGAACATGTGTGGAAATGTTCGCAAGGTAGTGTATTCGCCACACAAACCACTCGGAAGTTTCGCTCGCGCGTTATGTCAAATTGTCTTAGAGGACTGCGCCAATATGTAATGAAACATTACATTACCAGTTGAGTAACTTTCCTTGACACGTGCTGAGTAATCTTCCCTCACTTGTAGAGGTAATTAGTTTCCATTACATGTAGAGTAAATTTACCAAATTTTTTTTACAGTGTACGTTAAAAGAATGTGTCCATGGCAAAATATTTGCTCGTTAAGTTAGCAAATCAGTTATGTTTTTCAGTTATTTTAGTTGAATTTAAAAAACCTTGAGAATTCAAGTGACATTTTTGTAAATAATTTGTGAGCCATGCCCTCTTGAGAAATGTTTCATGTATGCAGACAAAATGCAATTAACTATTTCAACTTTGAACATTAATTTTTTTGTAGGAGAAAATTACTAAAGGGAAGTTTCCAGTACACTTTTTAGTTGTCTTAAGACACGCGTCAAACTTCTATCCTCATCAGAGTGATATATCCAGGCCGTTTAAATAAAAGTAGTAAATATTCTGAGAGGTCGTAAAATGCACCGAAAGAAAACAAATGTCCAACATGGATCCTTAAACAAATACCTTAAGGCCTCGCTCTTTAGTTTCGCAGTGGTTTCGAAAATGGTTTTTTTTACATGAATTAATACATACATCAGAAATTCATTTTACAGTTTTAACACTTATATATCATCGTTTATAGCTGAATTTTTATGCTGTAATTCACCAAACGGATTTTTAGATTTTTGCCCATGAAATATCACATTTTGTGTGGTCAAAATCAGCCAAAATGAAGCAAATTAATTTTTTGCTAGCAAACGGTACATTGTTTCAAATAACGCTCTCTCAAAATTGTGTATCGTATGACTGTACACAGCCTCAAATTTTTTCAAAGCATTTGGTTAAAATATATTCGAGTTATTTGCAATTGTTTGAAATAAATGAAAGATCAAGGCCTTAAGGTGCTCGCCTGGGTGGATACATTTTGAGTGTTCGAGGTGTACAAGCGTTGAAGCAGTAAGGACAAAAGAACAGGCTATCACGCATCATACTAGCTTTTATGTGCAAGTCGCTGAACTTGTGTGCATAGTCTTCTCGCTGACATCTATTCTCTATGAGACAGTCAGTGGTGAACCTATAATTCTATGACGTGTAGTATAAATGTGAGATTTTAAAATGTTTGTTGCAATGGGAGTTTACAGTTAAATTATAGTGGATTGTGGACATATGCCATTGTTCATGTTTAGCTGATCAAACCTGTGTGTTGAATGACAAAGTACGAAAACGAACAATAAAAAGAACAAATATAAAACGCACACAAATATATATATATATATATATATATATATATATATATATATATATATATATATATATATATATAAAGCAGTCTTAGAGGAATTCTGTAAATTTTTTTAAAAATAAAAGTTATATTAGACAACAAAGAATTCTAGATTTCAACTGAATTACATTTCTAGAATTCTTTGTTGTCTAATATAACTGTTATTAAAAAAAATTGACAAAATTCCTCTGGGAGGTAGAAATTAATTTTTTTCTTCGGATGGCCACAGGTAGCCTATAGTATAAACAACAGTAGTAAAACGATGCCAGATATATTCAATGTGAAATACTATTCCCTCTGCCTTGTTGAAGCATAAAACATTATAGAAAATTTGTAGACCAAATATAATTCAGAAGTTCCATTATTTAAAAATGTCGGGTACTGATTCACCTTAACCTCTCCCCCGTTTGCGTGCCTCGACTTGAAAAAAGAAAACTAAGGTCCAAGCTACTTTTTAACGAGTAGTGGTTGGACATGATATGTGTATACATGTGCGTGTAATGTTCTTTGAATGCTGTTCCTAAGCAGATATTAATCAAGTGTGTTGAGATGTTTTCGAATAATCTGGTAGAGACCGAAACTCTGCACTTCGCTGGGCGGTTTGGACAGGCAGCCAACTTAACAGGCATTTAACTCTCCATCAATGAGTATAATTACTGGGAAGTATTGTGTATCCGAGAATAAACAGGGATGTTCCAAAGAGCACGCGATTCCCTTAGGGCGAAGGACGCAGTGATGCGTTTCTATAAGTGGTTCGCGATAAACTTAGCACTTTTGAAAGCCTACTCACTAATTTAATTTTAATTAATTTGTAGTCTCCTGCCTTGTTTTAGAGTAAACAAAGCCATCTCTTAAGCCCTGTACACGCTATCAATAATTCAGTATAGAATTACTTACCTAATTCAGTGCAAGTAGCATTGCGACAGTGTGTACCGTAACTACACTGGTTCCTGACAGAATTACGTACTTAATTTCACAGATAGAGCCCGTCCTATTGTTCATCGTAGTGTATGTTTACGCGCATGAGTAATAGCCATTGTGCATGCGCAGTACGCTAGTAGGGTTGCCAATATGATTTGAATAGAAATAAAATTCTTGTTTCCCACAGAACAAACTACCATCAGAGATTACAAGACCTAAATAATACATGACTGTTTCCCTTATTTGGCAATTGCACGTATGTCTTGTATTGTGAAAAAAAAAATTTCAGGAATTTTACAGTTACACTTTATGGAACATAACAACCAACATCACAAATATATTCTTCTTCTTTACGCACCAAAACACTCTAGTAAACAAATATAGTATGTACACAACACAGAAGTTTTGCTACAAAACTTTGGTATAAAATCGATATTTATACACAGAATTAAGTATTTATTTCAGTAGAGAATTAAGGATAGTTTTAGTAGCAAATAAGGTGTATATATTGCACCGTACACAAATGTTACGTCCCATAACAGAATACATAACAATGTCTAATTACTACTCTAAATGATTTTCAAAAACGCTCACTTTATCCTTAACCACCTACATAAATATACGTCACGTGGTGAAACATCCCATGGTAATGGTGAGCAAATGCTCGCAGCTCTTAACGGTAAAGGATTATGACATCACTCCGAGTGTGGCGAGCAAGTCGAAGCAGTGGAATCATTCTTTAAACCTATGAATCGACTGTGATGCATCGAACAATATTTAATAGAATACATGTACCGCAGAGATTACTCTGTAAAAGCAGGGATGACATTGAACCACTTAAAAAGATTTAATTTTTACGCTGTTTGAATTGTTTGAATGAGAAACAAATGTACCTATTAAACTACCAAAAAACCCAAACATAAACATTTTGAAGGGCACAAAGTCAAACCTTGTTGCCATGTGAATTATTTTACAACTCTTTTTTATTTAAATAACAATTTGAATAGGGCATTCGGAAGTAAACTTTTAAGTAACTTCAATATGTGAAGATTTTTTGTATTTACTGGACTATTATTGACGACTCCAAAGCGCCAAAATAAAAATTCCTCCCTTTTTATCACACCCCCTCCACATTCTACAACATCTAGCTCTATGCGAACAATAAGGATACGCGCATACACACAAACACACACACATAGTATACCTATGTATGAGTAAGCGTGTGCTTTATGACATGAATTTCATCAAACTCATAAAATAAGTTTCTTAAAAAGCTGTTTACGTCACTGTTATACCGAATATTGCGTCCATTAAGCCTTCAATAATGTTAATTTCATAGGATAATTACATGACCGTGTAGCCTGTAGTCTGGCTGACACAAGGTCAGATTTATTTCCTTCTGTAGGCCAGGCAATTTAGAATAAAAATTGTCGTAAATTTGGGAAAAAAATCGCAGAGAGATTATTTTTGGCACAGACCTTCCTTTTGATGTAAGGAATAAATTATCAAAAGTCATATTGGATCCGAGCTGTGCTCGCTGTGCTTCACTGTAAAAAAGGGCGTTCTGTACCAAAAATCATCTCTCGGCGATTTTTTCCGAAGTGACAAAAAGGGACTGGACATGGTTGAGATGTTTAGAAACAAAATTTTTGTCGCCGATAGTTATACATATTTTTAACCCCCGACGCTAAAAGAGGGCTGCTATAAGTTTTACATGTCTGTCTGTGTATCTGTCTGTGGCATCGTAGCTCCTAAACGAATAAACCGATTTTGATGCTTTTTTTTAAAAGCTGACTTGGTCGAGAATGTTCGTAGCTATGATTCAAGGAAATTTGATCAGCCGTTTAATGACAGTAAGCTATTTTCTAGTTTATTTTGAGCGAATGTGAGTAATTCTACTGGTATGATATAATTGAAAATTTAGTATCCTGAGAGTCAAGGTTTGTTAAAATTTTTAATTTAAGTATTAACATGTGGTTAATAAAATGTACTTATATATGCATTATTTTTTTAGGCGTTGAGTGTATTCTTGTTCAGATAAATGGTTTTATTTCTCTCTGCATATATGTTTGCATTTTTAAGTAAATCCAGAGGTCATCCAGACAGGTGTGAAATCATATGAATTCCGAGATGGCCTTTAACCGTATAACATGTGTGCCAACTGCGGAGGTGAGCCAATTCCTCTCGTTTTCCCTCCCTTCGTCCTGAACGAGCACTCAAACAATTGTTTCCTGCGGCTGAACTCATTTCCTCTGTAGCAGTGTTGTTTTTTATCATCTCCCCTTCGAACCCCCAGCCCAGGCGACATATCGAGGCAGAGACATTTTCCACGAGCTCGTTTAGGGTCGCGGGTAGGAGCTCATTTCCTGCTCCGTCCGCATTCGTGGCTGGTCGGCGGGAGAGGAGGATTAGGGCGCGGAGGGGGTGTGATAAAAAAGAGGAGATGTTAATTCTGCGCTACGGAGTCGAATCTGCATCTGAATGTGGCCGTGGGACCCGGTGACCTTCCCCCATCGCGCCTGCAGAGTGCCGGGACCCGCGACGCACTGACGTCATCGTTCTTGTGCGGACGGGACCAAGAGGGGGGAAGAGATGGTAAAAGGGGTTGGGAGTCAAACAGCATCGGCCACCCCCTTCCGCAAAACTTTTCCAACATCCCTCCCCTCCTCCTCCGAAGTCACCGCCACCCCTTAAACGCCGAATCGTTCTGTGGAGGGCCTATTTACATAAAAACCTAATCAATCCGTTCTCGCGCTGCCACAGGCCCGTTTCCCGCAAATTACTCGCAGAGTCCCCAATCCCTCCAACCCACTACCATCTCCCAAATAAAGAGGAAGCTCTTACAGCTTCAGCTTAATGAGATCAGATTAAATCTGGCCGAGGTATTTGCTGGGTATAAATTATTTTTCGAACTTCCCGGCCACCGCACAAACTAATTTTTATTTTTCACGCGCCACCCCTGGAACAAAATGTCTTCCCGCAAACCGCCCTTGAACTTGTAGAAATCTGAATATTACTGGCGGGAAACTATACAACCCGTGAACTTAGTTTTGAACCAGTTATTTATCACAGAAATAATTAAACATTTATTCACGAAATCACACAGTTTATAAGCGGTAATGAAGATACATTAAAAACTCTGTATTTAAGCCCATCGAAAAAAATTGTTCTGTTTACTTGTTTTTTAATCCTACGATTTGTTTTGTGTAAAACATGAAAACAGACACTAAACAGAACGTACCCACAACTTGCGTTTGTTTGCTTCTTAGAACTTCTGCTAATATCCGTAAACCCGAAGTACACAACAATTGGAGACCTGAATTTCAAAACCATGCTAACTCCAAAATTTAAGAATTAGTAAAAAAAAAGTTAATACCTTTATTGTATGCATTTATTTCTATCTGAAGTATGTTACTAACCATAGTCGAATTATTATATTTTGATTAGTAACACGATTAAGATAGATATAAACGCTCGTGAAGAAGATATTACCTTTTGTTGGTCTTTCTTTGATTCTGGAGTTAGCATGGTTTGGAATTCAGATCCCCAATCGCTGTTCTCTTATATGGAACGTTGTAAAGTAGGGTTACATTCAGTTGAAGTCATATGTCATTTATTTCCAGTTGTTGAAGTATTATAACCTGTGTACATTTCGCCTGTCAATTTCTCATAACACCCACTTAATAACATCCCCAATAAAATATGCGACTCCTAAACATAAATATAAAAAAGAGACCGTGCTACTAAGTACTGTAAACAAAAAAGTTTTGTCTTGGTAATACCGCTCTCTGCTACTGGTTCTCGAGTGAACCAATGATACACCTCTGGCACGCCGTTACATATTATTAGTGTTTCGTCCTTAAACTGCTGCATAATCGTCCACCATTCATATTCATACAGGAAGCAGACTGCTACATTGTTTTACAAAAAATATGGTGGCACGAATGAAATTTGCGATTTCCCGCTCTCTCTACTGACACAACGTGTCACAAATATGTTCACATGCGAAAAGAAAACACATCGCGGACGAAGACTGGATGGTACCTTCAATACACCTCACGCTAGAAATAGGAAGGGATGTTGTATTGAAAAATGCATAAACGCCATTGCAGAGTTCACGCTACAATCGCGGATTTAACATTTTTCTTCTCAGAATTTATTAAAAGCAAAAAATTAAATAATTCAATATGGCGCCTGATCCGGGAGGTTTAAAAACCACTTCTCTTCTTTCGTTCAGGGAAAAATATAAATCCTTTCTTCTTGCGAACCAGCTGAAATAGGTTATATAAATGTATGGTCAACTGTATTTGTCAAAAAGTTTATCAACCGTTCATTCTACATTATTTTGGTACACTTAAAATTTAAATGTATTTTGTAATCATTATGTTAGATAAATATTACGTACAAGCACGTACCAATTGTAAACCAGCCTTAGGATGAATTTAGCCGTGAATACACAAGTAAATAAGGTCATTGAGTGACGAACAATTAGGAAGTTTACGGTGACCAATGATTGAATAAAGCAGTCGGAAACGCCAATTTTAAATAATGCAGGAAAGATACAAAAACTGACATGAAGATAAGTGCTAATCAGAGATTCTAATGAGTGTAAATATTCGAGGAATGCTTACACTGCATCGGTGCAGACACATGGGCAGAATACTTCATCAGAGGCAATGGTGTAGCAAGGTTTTTACTTTCCTGACGGATGTTGGCGGTTGGGGTAGCGGGGAAGTTTGAATATGATGAAACACATGTGCTAAGAACGTGATATTGTTACAGCAACGATTTTTTGGCCAGCGAAATTTCGCGCCGTATGGATTCAATGCCTTATAAGCACACATTCATCTCTGCTTCGTGATCGTTAGTTGGATGTTTTAACTCTCTCTTGGCTCAGGGTTGTACAGTCTAGTCACAGACGCATTACGTCACAGTGTCCTTATGACTAAGGCCATGGTCTTTCATTTATTTCAAACAATAGTAAATAGCTCAAATTTTTTTTAAGCAAAATGCTTTGAAAAAAATTGAGACAGTTTACAGCCATACGCTACACAATTTTACCTGAGGTTTTTTTTTTTTTTTTTAATAATGTACCATTTGCTAGCAGAAAATATTTTGCTTCATTTTGTCATATTTTGAATACAAAACATGTGATATTTCATGGACAAAAATCTAAATATCCATTTAGTGTATTGCAACAGAAAAATTCAGACACAAACGATTATATACAAGTTTTATAACTGAAAGAAAGAATTTTTGATATTTGCGTTAAAAAAAAAAATTTCGAAACGACTGCAAAACTAAAGAGCGAAGCCTTAATGTAGACCAGTAAGAGATGTGTCCGAGCGAAGACTCGCTGCCAATAACTATGAATCACAGCTGTAGATGTGCACGTAAGACAGTTAAACAAAATGGTGCAAAAATCTTTTCGGGACAAAATTGTGCCTCTAGATACTGAATAATTTTACCTATCTTTTATTGTCGATAAGAATAAATTACAGAAAAAAATTACGTGTTCTATGCCACTAAAAACTGAAATAAAAGTGTTCTATGCCACTAAAATTAAATAAACATCGTCAGTACGTCCAGAGACAGAATAATAACATTATACTTAACTGCCTGCATTTCAAAATTTCTGGAAAAAAAATGGTGGGGGTTTGGCCCCCTTGCTTCTGTCATACCTCTCCCAGTCATCTCACTGCATACACTACTGACAGGACGGAAATACATAGACCAAAAATTACAAGGTAGGCTTAAAAAAAGCGTAAACTTTGTCTATCCAGTTTCGTCGGTACGTAACGAAATCTTCAGTAACGAAGCATCCTCAGCTGAACGCAGTACGCTGAACTGGATGGCAAGGTTTGTTAGATGAATTGTGGAGGGGCGTGTAGACATGATCGCGAGGAGGGCGGGG